>JAQFVV010012523.1:3002646-3312646 GCA_028023455.1 Epiperipatus broadwayi | reverse complement strand
GTTTAATATTTAATATTTTATTATGTGTGCATTGTACTTTTGCCTAGAATTTTATATGCATTTAATATTCTTAAGTAGTTATTTTAATAGTCATTTTGACATAATTTTCATTGTTGGTTTTGACATTGTAATTTAAAACTCTTGAAGATGACTTTAATCAGTTGAAGTGATGTTGGTATGTTGTTGTTAGTTTAGTATTTGCTGACCACATATAGCACGGCATTGTTAATTATTACTAGTATGTATTAATGCTGTTTTCCATCACAGTAGGTGAGGTTGCCTGTATTTTAGATATGTTATGAAAAAATATGTTTGTTTGAGAAACTCTGTTACTTCAGGTTGTATTTAGCTATTTTTAATGCTTAAAGGTACATAAATGTCTGTGTAGTGTTGTTATGATAGTTTTATCATCAACAAACCAACCAACAACAATAATTTATATTTTTAAATATATAGATTTATGCATATGGTTATAAGTTGCAATTCACACATACTAAGTAATTAATATATTCATTCAGAGTTTATTATGCTGAGGGAAATGTAAGTCCTTCAATTTTCAATTTTAAAACAATTAGTGTAATAATTTTATGTGGACAAGAATTTCTTAAAATATGTGTATAAATAACCTTTGATGAGTGGCCTATTCATCTAATCTAATTCAAATTAAATTTACTTAATTACATCACTAGCTATAATCCTAAATAATTTAAAGATCAGCCTTTCAAGCTATTGTGCATGCACTTTTTATGAGTGTTGATAATAAATGAATACTTTCATTCCCAACATGAGATAGAGTATTTATGAAAGAATAAAATGAATATACTTTTTATTTCCAATCCAAATGCTTATATATGGGTAAATGTTAAGTACTGGAAATGAAAGCTTGTGGGCATTTCCAGTACTTAAAATTTTCCCATATATAAGCATTTGGGTTGGAAAGAATAAGTGGATTCATTTTATTCTTTCATAAATACTATATCTCATGTTGGAAATGAAAGTATTCATTGCTTATCAACATTCGTAAAAAGCACATGCACAATATCTTGAAAGGCTGATCTTTAAATCCTAAATAATGGAAATGTAACTAATTATAATTTTTAAATTTATGCTGTATATGCTAGTCCTAACACAGCTTTTGCTTAGCTTATTGCCTTAAACATGAACAGATTAGTTTCTTATTCTGCTTTCTAAATATTACCACAGTATTATAAAATGTATTAGTAAAAAATAGTTATGTTTGTAAATTGTATGTTATTACAATAAAAATAAGGAGATTTTAGAACCCTTAATATTTTAAGGAATTTATTTGGATAGATTTAAATATTAAATTAGCCTCTGTTCACTCTTGGAATTATTTTTTATTATTATTAAAATAAACAGTTGGAAAGTAATCAATAAGGTATAATCAGTTATTTTATTTGACTAAATTTTTGCAATTTAGTTTAAGTCAAAGAAATATTGTTAGTCAAAAATATTTAAACATAACACTGCTATCTTGGTAATGTTTATCTTAATTCTGTAAATATTTATAACATTATATTATTAATAAATGAAATTTTGCTATTATTTAAAATATTCAGTTTCTGTTTGTTTTTCTTTTATATGTTATTGTCTTGAGTTCAAAAAGTTCACAAAGTTCACATGGTATACTCCTTGTGCTGTTATGAGAACTACCATCATCATTTAAAAGTTTAACATTTAAAAAATACCTATCCTGCTGAATAATCTTTTAATTGTAAATGTGATATTTGAAAAATGTATTTTTTTTTGCTGAATACTACTTTGAAAAATTAAAACTGAAATTTATAAATTAATTGTGAAAAATTTTATATTGCATCTTAATGAATATTTGCTATTAATTCATGAAAACATGCTCAATGAATGGCCTTACCTATAATTTGCTAGAAAAATGTATTAATAATTTTACTTAATAGTCAATGGCTTGTATATTTTATATTTTAATTAAGTGATATTTGTACTGAATATTTTTGCTGTCCACAGAACTTTGTTGCTGAATAGACTGTTCTTGTCTCAGTTTTTGGTTTAGGAAAAGAAAAAACAGTAGAACTTTATCATTATTTTCTTTTACTTTATTTTAAATAATAGATTCATATTTAAGTAATGTTTATAATCTTGCTTACTAGTTTATTGTTTTAAATGCATATTATTTTTTGAATTGATATGCTATTTTAGTAATAATATTTTGGTCAAAGTTCTCACAATATTAATGTATAATATTTAAATATATTTAAATAGTGTGTGTTTTCTTTTGCATTTCAATCATTTATTTATAAGAGATATATTACTATGCTGATGCAGTATAAATAGATGTATATTTTTATTATATATTTTATTGCTTGTTTATTCCCTAGTTTAATCAAGCTAAATTTAGCATTAATTATTATTTATCATCCTTTACATCTGTTAGCTATAATATTTTTCTTAGTGATTGCACCTTAGTGTCTCTCTTTTCCTTTAGGTATGTTTATTTTTGTGAGTACTATCACAGATAGAACCATATATCTCTCTTATTACTTTTGCTACTTTATTTCAAAAGAGGTTGTAGGATAAGTTTCTCTCTTACATTTTTGTCTTGCTAGTGTACATATTTTGAAGATTGTAGCTTCTCCCTCTCTAGTTTAAGGCAACCCTATTTAGTATTGTTGTTCCTGATATGCAATGTCTTTATTCCTTGACTAGTAACAAAGTCATAGATTATTTTCTTATAGCCCTCAAACACTTATTTTGAGTAATACCATAATTCACTTACTTTGCCTTTTTTATTAATTTAGTTTGATGGTGAAATGTATTTTCAAAAGCAGATTTTATATTTTATCATGACTTTTCTGGCAATGTACTTGTTTTTATCAAGTTATTGAGGAATGCCACCCTT
Source organism: Epiperipatus broadwayi (assembly GCA_028023455.1). NCBI lineage: Eukaryota > Metazoa > Onychophora > Udeonychophora > Euonychophora > Peripatidae > Epiperipatus > Epiperipatus broadwayi. The sequence goes on along the minus strand of JAQFVV010012523.1, from coordinate 3,309,753 downwards.
ACATCTTTTAGAATTCTTGGATTATTTAGTAGTGGATTGTATGTTTTTGATATGTAGTACCTGTACTTTGCATAGTTAGGATATGAATACAATAAATAAATAACTTGAGAATTTTAAATTGTATCTTATACATAGATAGATTATATACACCTCACTTATCACTGGATTGGTATTTTTGTATTTTTAACTAAGGTTAAATATTCATAAAAAGGACACTACTCATTTAAAGACATTATCATTGTGTAAATGATTTAATATATGAGAACTTATTAGAATCTAAATTAACATAAAGTTTATTTTGACTAACAAGGTTACTTTTTCTAAATTAAATTTATTATTTTCATAAAACCAGTTGCAACATAATCTTCTGGTATAGCTTTTAAAAATAAACAATGTTTGCAGAAGTTCTTGTATTTGTGGACATAAAAGATATGAGAATTGTGATTTGTTATTATTTGCATTTGTTTGCTGTAACATAAATATTTGTTTTACTTATTATGAAATTTCTTCTAATTTTTTACTGACATCATCCACTTGTTAACCAGAAATCTAATCAATTATAAAAGTAGCGTAAATTATTTTAAGTGTTTTGACATAAGAGTAGATGCACATTGAAACTGATGAATCTCTTTATAGAATTATATTTAATACCTGGAATTACATGTAAGAAAGATGTATTTTGCTTAGTAAAATTTGTATAATTGCATATTATTATTATTATTTATTATTATTATTATTATTATTATTATTATTATTATTATTATTATTATTATTATTATTATTATTATTATTATTATTATTATTATTATTATTATTATTATTATTATTATTATTATTATTATTATTATTATTATTATTATTATTATTATTATTATTATTATTATTATTATTATTATTATTTGAGATCACTTCATCTGATTTAGTTTGCTTATTGAAAGATTCCTGTGTCTTTTTTATTAATTTTAAAACTGTTTTCATGAATATGAAAGACACTATTTATTATTCTAAGATAAATTTAAATTAAGGGGTGACTTCAATCAGATTTAGCAGAAATTGACTGTAGATTTATTTCCTGGTATTTACAATGGCTATAAATCCCTTCCATATTTTTGATATTTGTATGTCAATCTAAATTATTATTTAACTTATTCCAAATTAAGAGATCATGCTGTATTTTATTTAAAATTAATAATTATTATTTTTTCATATGTCATAGCATCGGCCAGGACATGAACTCACAACTGTCTACAATCAATTACTTGATTGCAAGGCAGCTGTGATGACCTCTTGGCTAACAATGCTTGACAATTGTAATTGTGATAACAAATTAGCTTAGGGTTAAGTATTTGTCTTAATTGTATTTACTAGGAATTCATTGTATGTGGACAAAATCTAATGAATCAAAGAGAATTTAATTGATGATTAAAATAATCATATTTTCCTGAGATACCTTTATTTATTTCAGAAACCATATTATTTAAAAATCATTTTGGTGATGAAGTAATTATTTTTAAAAGTGAATCTTTGTGGCAAAGATTTAAAATAACACTTCCAAATTTTATAAAATTAAATATATTTTATTGATATTGTGCTGATAAGAAAAACTATAGTGTCAGTAGATGTTCTAAGAGAAAGATTTTAAATGTTATATGAATGGCATATGCTTGCCTCCATGTGTTTTGTGAATTACAGTGAATCAAGAATTCTCTCCTTAAGTTATTAATAATATTGCTTAATATTTTAATGACATTTTATTGCAAATGTTTATTCGTGTATTTCTTTTTATTGTGGCATATGGCTTTTTTGTATTTTTTTCTGAACCTGCTGAACTTGGCTTATGTTATATATCTTTATTATTAACTCCAATTTGGTAATTGGTATGCCAATATATATATATATATTATAACGGTATACACCGTTACATTAATTTAAAATTAAATTTTTTTTTCTTAAGTTCGTAAATAAAAGTTAAAAAAATTAAAGAGTTGTTAAACGTGTATACGTATAAATATATATATATTCGCACAGATGCAAAACTTTAAAAAAAAAATTATTTTTTTTTAAATAAAAAAAAAGGTATTTGAAAAGACTTTTTTAGAAAAAAGTACAAGAAAAAGATAAAATATTTTTGTAAATGGAAATGATTGTTTTATATATTAATTAAAAAGCAAACTAGCCCTTGGGGCTCTTATAAAAAAAAGGTCAGTTGAAAGATATATATAAGAGACAAAAATAAATTAGATGTCCAATATAAAAGCAGCAGTGAAGGCCCGGATCATAATGGAAATTATTGCAACAGGAAACAATGTTCATTGAATCCGGAGGATTACTATAAAAGGAAAAATATTGAAATTAAGAACAGTTCCAGCATGATTTTTGTGAGAAGAGTGATAAGATGCTCTTGTCCCTCTCTCTCACTTATTTCAAATAAAATGACTGTAATACCAGGATCAAACCAGCTTGGGCCTCCTCCAGAACAACAGACCGGACTTCAAATAGAGATGTTGCAGGAATTGGCACTAGAAACTGTGATTCTCCTTCTGTAAGACATGAACTATAAAATTTAAAATAATTAAGAACTTTCATTCAAGCTTTTAATATTCAGAACCTAAATTTTTAAATGAACTCTTATCTGACTTTCAAATTTCAAATTGATAATTAATGTTTAGATTTTAACATTTAAGTTTAAAAAAAATCATTTCCATTTTTATTTTTTGTTATTTCTATTAATATTTATTTGTATAAATTATTTAAATGCATTAAATTTAAGTTGAGTATTGACGCTTGCATAGATTTGTTCATGTTTAATTATGTTTTTGTTTTCATATTTGATTAGAATATATAGACATTCAGTAAATAATGATAACTTATGTTGAATATCTAAAATGTATTTACTCGGATGTCTTTTTAGTTATTGGTGTCAATGTGGCATCTTATGATGAATGCCTTTAGATTTTTTGTGAATTCCCTCTGCAATTACATCAATGACTTTATATTTTGATCATTTATGTTTATTTTGAAATGATTTGAGCATGCAATCTATATAGTCGATCTATGCTCAACATTAAAAAACAAACTTTTACAAATCCTTCTGTGAGAACTTATATAAATGTTAAATTTAAGTTGAGCATGAATGGCTATATAGATTTGTAAAGTTATATTAATTAATTAGGGGAGGGTAATCTTAGGTTTTGTTTCATAGTTAAATTAGGTCAATGGATTAGATATATTGATGTAGTATGAGGTTCACTACATGCAGGATCTTCATTATATGCTGCACACCCCATGTTTTCCTAAGAAAGGGGACAGTAATATGAAAATGCAGTCCCTTCCTATGGAGTTTTTTTTATTGTTCTTGCCAACAGACATAGCATTCCTGTTTGGTTGAGAATCAATGTCTTCTCTAACCATACTGCTCAGATGTACCTTCCTGAGTGTATGTATTTTGTGCTGTCATATTTCATGCTACATTGAATACATCAATGTATCAGATGGATTGATGCTGGTTTGACTGCGAACTTTTGGCCTAAGGTTAAATAAGAGTTAAAATATTTTATTTTCAAATGCAAATCTATGTAGTTTATTCATACTTGACAATCTTAAAATAAATATAAAATTCCTCTGTGTGGATAATTTAAAATTTTAAAATAATAATTTAAATTAAAAGGATATTAAAATCTAAAATAATAGATGCTATTCCTCAAATTTTAAAATGATTATATATGTGCATAAATAAATGTTGTTTGTGTGTTAATTACTGGCAGTGGCTTTTATTTTTTTTATATTTAAGATACAAATTAAACAAGTTATATATTATTATCTCTGCGTCTCCACTGAGGTAGTGACTTGAGCTAATGGTCAGAGAAAAATACATATGTAAAAGTTTAACAGCACATATCTGCCTACTCTATAAATTTTCTGGGTTCAAATTCCTAGATGGCGCCCTCGTAGTGCAGATATGGTGAGACTGCAACTTCATTGGACCATTATAATGTATATATATATATAAGTTAAAACGAAGATTTGCATGGGTTAAATATATAAAATACATATTTTGCGGGTTCATCCATGTTAAAAACTTTTAATATTAATATACTGATGTTTCGACTTGCTCACACAAGTCGAAACGTCAGTATATTAATATTAAAAGTTTTTAACATGGATGAACCTGCAAAATATATATTATATATATATACAGAGAGAGAGTTAAACTCAGACATTCAAGCTCCCCATAATTATCTACTCCACATAAATATGAAAAAAATAAATGATCTCCACTATAAACATTTCACAGAAAACCAGCATTCATCAAGTTGTTCAGATCATCATCTCCCACTCATATACACAATCAGTATATATCTTTTGTATAAGTATTTAACCCATATTCTGACCATTTCTCTTCTGCATATTTAAATGGACATATTAAAATCCTAAATGTGAGGGGTGGGACCTTAAAACTTTGGAGTTCAATTCCTTCTAATTACAGTAAGTTTTGTTTAGATAATACACACCCACAGACACACACACACACACACACACACATATATATATATATATATATATATATATATATATATATATATATATATATATATATATATATATATATAGAGAGAGAGAGAGAGAGAGAGTTCTATGATTGATAATTCTAGTTCATCGTGTGTTATAATACTAATGTTACTAGTTAATGTATTGGCTATGTTTACTTGCTATTATAGCTTAAAACAAATATTGCAAATGCTTTCAAAGCAACATTTGGAGCAAGATTAAATTTTCATCTAATAAAATGCAAAATAAAATTTAATTCAATATAGATAGAGGATGATAGAAAATGTTAGTTATAATGCTTTTATACCCGGCCCGCATAAAAGCCAACATAGACTTATCATCATACTTGTTATGTGTCTGATCTCTTAAAAATTTTGGCAATTTCTCAGATTATTCTTCTGCATTTTATAATAGTTATTTGAAAGATTTATTATCATATCAATACATTGTTATTTTATTATTATTCCAATACTTTTTCTATAATGAATATTTTATTTTATTTATATATAATTGTAGAGATAGAAAAATACATTTATAAATCTTTTGATATAAAGTTAGATAGTTAGTCAAACAGATAAGCATATTTAATAGATATATAGGTAGACAGATTATCAGGTCGATATATATAGAGAATGGATTGATTCATAAGTACATGAATACATTGTCAAATAGGCATACATACAAACAGATAAATAAATAGATTGCTAGATAAATAATTGATAGACATACAATCGAATGATCCAGAAATAGATAGATAGATAGATAGATAGATAGATAGATAGATAGATAGATAGATAGATAGATAGATAGATAGATAGATAGATAGATAGATAGATAGATAGATAGATAGATAGATAGATAGATAGATAGATAGATAGATAGATAGATAGATAGATAGATAGATAGATAGATAGATAGATAGATAGATAGATAGATAATTGTAATGAAATTCTTTTTTTAAAAAAAATCCATTGTTTCGAAACACTCAATGTTACTGAACATTGATTAACTATACTGACATGATGTCTTTTACTAAAAGTCATTCTAATCATTTAAAATTAATATTTGTTTTCTCTTATTATGACAAAATAATAAAGTCTGAATAGATTTGTTCACTTCATTTCAAATTGATTAATTTAAATTTAATATTGTCATGTGAATGCAAAGTTATGCAGTCAATTGTAATTTTTTATATTTTCGTACGTTTTTTTATTTTAAAAAATGATTCGCTTGAATATTCAAAAAATATTAACTACACTTATTCATAAATGAAAAAGTGATTAACATCATATGTCAGTAATAGTTGATAGTTTATAATTTAAATATTTTTTTCTTGTCAATATCAGTTAAAAAATAAAATACATTTAATTATTATTTGCATGAAATCATTGGTTTTATGAAGTTTTCCCAAGCTTAACTGATTATATATTGAATAATTTTTAAGAATATTTTAACTTTTTCTCAAATCTTTAGAGAAATAAAAATCCGAACAAAAACAACAATGCTAACAACCGTTAATGAGCCTGGGGACCTAGTTATCAATGAGGGACATTTCCGTTTCAATTGGGTTATTTTTATAGAGAAAGAAATAATTGTGGAATATTTTAAAATGCACAGATCACTTTTAGATTTATGGCTTTGTTTGTCCAACTAAAATTTTTATAACATTCTATAATTGCTTTAAAAAATACTTTTTTCTTCAAAACCCTGATAATTTACATTTTTTTTATAATATATATCAAACAAAATATTAAACAGGACAAATACAAATAGAAAATTTAAGCCATTAATTTATTTCTATTTTTTAAGAAGTATTATTAATACAAGATTTATAAATAAATATGAGCTGAATATTCTAGATTAATTTGAACTTGATTTTTATTTATTTTAACCTATCAGCCATTTCTTTAATTAGGATTAATTATCTAAAACATAAAATATTTAAAGTATGATGTATATTCTCAGAAATAAAGAGTTTTTGAAATAGAAAAATTATAAGATAAAAATTGATTTTGAAAGCAGTAGAGCTAAATATTATTGAAATTGTAAAAGATATTGAAAAATAAAGGAGAAACATGAGTGGGAGTACTAAACATATACCTCATTAGTTTTCATTGTCTTATGTCTAGAGATTAACTTTAATATATAGAAATAGTGTAATTCATAGATATACAGTTTTGGTAACAAAATTACTTAAGGTAAGTAAAAATAGGAACTTATATGCATTTATAACAAACGTTAATAAAACAATATAAAAATCGTTTGCACTTTAAAATAGTCTTTATTATTGAATTTGCTTTTTGTTATTGTTTTAAATTTAATAATGTTTGAAATTGTTTTCAATATAATTAATATTTCAACAAAAAATAAAAACATAATAAAGAATATTGGACAATTCCTTTGTAAAGACAAAAGTTTGTTGGAAGAATGAGAAAAAATAAAGTAAAAAAAAACAACACTATAGTAATTTATTATCAAATAGATAACAATCAAAATTACATGTTATTTAATGTTTATATTTTATCAATGTATAATAAAATGTCTTAATATTTAACACTAATTATTAAACTAAAAGTTTTATAGATAGCATTCAACAACATTCACTAGGACATTATATTTTTAAATGTGTAGATATAATATACATATTTACACACACATGTATATATGCAATTTTTTGGTTTTTAATTTATTTCCTTAAAAAAATTAAGTATTAACATTGTATAGTGAAATTAATACAAGTGAGCTAAGAATAAAATTGATTACTAGATTCTTTGTTCTCAAATTTCAAGATTACTTATAAAACTATTTGCAAACATTTTTGAGTTACCTGACTGAAATAAAATATGCACATTTTCCATAGTTTATTTAAATATTTATAATATTTTTGCAAAATATTTTATTTTTTTAAAAGAACAATAATATATATCATGATTACACATAGAATAGTATTTATATTGTTTGATTGTTTGGTTTTTTTTTTAAAAAAAAAAAAAAAGAGACAAGTTATGGAAAATGTTAGAATGTTAAAAAAAAATTGCAATCGGTTCCAACTTTATAACACTATATGGAATTTTGTCATTTTAAAATAATTATAAGTAAAACTATCTCTATCTATCTATCTATCTATCTATCTATCTATCTATCTATCTATCTATCTATTTATCTATCCATCCATCCATTCATTCATATATCCATCCATTCATCCATGTATCCATCCATCTATCTATCTATCTACCTATTTATCTATCTATCCATTTTCCATCTATCCTTCCATCTATCCATCTATCTGTCTACCAATCTATCTATCTATATACCCATCCATCTATCTGGCTATCCATCTATCTATCTATTGATCTATCTATCTATTCATTCATCTATCGATTCATCTATCCATTCATCTATCCATCTATCTATCTATCTATTAATATATATATATATATATGTGTGTGTATCTTCCTCTAGTGGGACTCATGTTCAGTGGGTACCATTACTTATACCAAAAAAGGATAATAAAAAGCAGAACTGAATTGGAAAAGACGCTTGTTAAAGATCTAGGCACTTATAGTAAATAAATGATAGCGGCAGAAAACTATGTTTAAATTTTTAAAGCTTAAAGATATTTGTAATATGTAAAAAACATTATTTTTATATTTAATTGTAAAGGCTTAAGTTTTAATATTTACAATTGTTATTTTGTTTTTAATATATTGTATTGTGTTTATTGTATTTATCTGATAATATTTGCAAACGTCTAAAGAACTTTTATTTAATAGTGAAAATTACTTCTTTTTTATTTAATGTAAATTAATTATCATATACACATAATAAAACTATCTAAAATATTTAGAACACTTTTACCAATTAATAATCCATGAATCTTTGAGTCATTAATTTCAATATCATTCTTATGGAGCACAATAATTCAAATAGAATTTCTTGGACTTGCTGAAGATTTTATTAAATTATTCAAATGAGATGAATACCAAATATTGGCAAACCAATTAATTAAGATTTGATGACCTTAAAATTTGTTAGCACTGACATATCTTGAAATGTCATTCAAGATATATAACAAAACATATTGCTGATATAATATGAAGATAAGAAGGTATAATTTCTTTGGAAGCAATATGAATATAAAACAATGAAAAAGTATTTTGCATAATATTTATTTCTTGTAATTTGAAGATAATATCATTTTACTGAAAATGTAGATTTACACAATGAAATTTGTAAGGAGCACAATAAATTTATTATTAAAATAATTGCAAAGTTGTATAAAGCAATAAATAATTCATCAGGAGCACATCAATTCTTCAAAAAGTTATATACATTATCAGAAAATAAGATTATAAAAATATGAAATATATTTTAAGAAAATATTTTATATTTCATCAGAAAGAAAATATTCAAAGACAATAAAACACATTTATATATATATATATATATATATATATATATATATATATATATATATATATATATATATATATATATATATATATATATATATATCCAGATAAAGCAATATATTTTCTTAAAATACACTTTTTTTTCATATGTCATAACATTGGCTGGAAAGTGAATCCAATTATCCAGGGAAACTGCTTCTAAGGCAATTGTGCTGACCTCTCAACCACCAACACTTAACAAAATACACTATTTTATCACACTATTTTATCAGCACATATTTAATATAAGATAAATTTCTGGAACAAAGATTCAATTTACATCAAAAAATCATTATTATGATAATATCAATTTAAATTACAAAGAAATAATAACAGTAGAATAACTTACTTTGGTAAGTAAATGAAAGCATTCATACTTTGATAGTTATTATTTCGCAGCTGCTTTTATCATTTACAATATCCTGCAAGTTTAGCAAAAGATCTTTTTTGACTATAGTCGTAAACTTAAGCTCAATGATAATATTTTTTAAATAATAATAGAGTTTAACATTGTCAAATATACAATCTATAATTTATTGTAGAATAAACTATAATAATCTTAGTTCAAAATTATGGAAAGGGTCTGATAGCCAATATTTTTAAAAGTATCAATTCCATACGAATTTAATATAAATAAACAAGCCACTGAATATCAATAAAAGTTCAAGCAATGTAATCATATCTTTTATAAAATTTCCTGTAATCAGAAAGCATTGTAACATTATGTAATTTCTTTCTATAATTTTATATTGGTCGAATTTTCCAAATAATGTATATGATGAGGAGATTTTGTAGAGAGATAAACAGACCAAAAATAGAGGCCCAAGCAGATAATTACCTTATAAATGCATGATATAATTTTAAAAAAATTATAACAAATTTTAAAAATTACATTTAATAAAATTATGAAGTCTGTAAATATATATATGGTCAACACTTAAATACAGTAAGTCAGATGATAGATGATTAATTAAAGATTGCCAATTATATGAGCTAATTCTATTGTCAAATCAAAGCTAAAAATATTTTTTTTAATTATACTATCTGGGAATTTTAGACAAAACAATAAATTGCATCATCTTATTATATCATAGATTAAAAAAAATATTAAATAAATAAAATTATTATAGCAATAAATAATACATTTATTTACATTTCTAATATTCAAGAAATATTAATGTTAGTACATTAATATTTAAACAGATATTTTTATAAATAAAGCACTACATGATAAAATTGTTTTAAATAATTTTGTCTTCCAGATAAGAAAATGGAAATATAATCATTTTCTCTTTACAATTTTAGCGTTAAATTGAAATAGATTACATGTATTTACCCACACTAAAGATATTTAAATACAATCAAGATATTAATTAATTTAAAGCTATTGGCTAATCATTAATATTTATAGAAACTTAGAGTACTATTAAACTAGAAATTACAATTATGTTTTAATATGAATTGCAATAAATTGATTATATTAATACAAAACAATAAAGAATTGCTAAAATTATTTAAATGTTTATTTTATAATGTATTAATTTAATAAATACATGTAGTTAACTGAATTAAAAGTATAATTATATCTTTAAACTACAATACATTAAGGACAAGTTATACATTAAAATACTGAACTTATGGTTTTATAGCAGCTATAATTATAAAATAAGTTTCACTGCTAAATTAAATTATTCAAATTCATTTATTTAAATTTGTCATAAATAATGATACTTTTTACATTAATTATAAATCAATCCAATAACATAGTGAATAATTTGATAACTTTATTAGGCAAAGTGAATAAATTATGTCAATTTTTTAAAAAAATATATGGACAAAAATATCTAGAATAAAGACGTATAGGCAGAATTTAAGGTTACAATATCTATGTATATACTTCTGTTTAAATTATATATATATATATATTGAAACACTCAAATCTGTTGCACACATTTGGCTTCACTTTCTGTTGATGTTTGAAACCTCCAAACATGGGTTCAAACCCAATCATTTAATCATAAACCACTAGGGAGTGAAGGTATACCAATGCATGTGATTGTTTATGTCTTTGTGAACTTTACATTCATCTAAAATTAATATACATATAAATTATATATTTCTATTACTATAGACAATCATGCATATGTGTGTGTAACAGATAAAACTTAATAATTAAGAGTGTTGCATTATGTATACTTTTATTCATATCTATTTTAATAGGGAGAAAGTTTGAGAGTGTACTGCAAATGTATTAAACAAAAGACTTACCGTATTCTAAATTCAGAAAGAATCTGTTTTTATTTTAATACAGGTTTATTTAAATTTCACGTTACTTAACATTTATTCCGCAGGTCTATTTTCAGCCTAAAATAGATTAAGACCAGCTCTCTCAAACTTGATCTCGCTCATCCTTCAAAATTTGCTGTATCATTGTAACCGTTAACATACATCCAGGGATTACCCAAAGGCAGTCACAAATGAGTATAAATACCACCGCATTTCCTAACCAAAGGAGCCCTACATGTTATTTTCTAATGCTGTTGCCGGGGGAAGTTACGTCACTCAGAAACATAAAATGGTGAGTGAGTAGAATTTAGATTTGCTTCCCCGATCTTTCCAAGATCTAACCAATGCCAAAGTACTTGTAAGTCATCGTGTCCAAACTACTGCCAACATGAACTGTATATTACATAAGGAACAGACTGAAACTCCAATTTTGTCAAAATACTGCTAAATTAACTATATTTCGGAAAACATGGAACCAACACATGTGCATATGGCTGTGAAGTCATCTGAAAGAAAGGTAATTCCCTGTTGCAAAATGAACTCTAATGCTTTCATCTTAATAATCCTCTTAATCATAAAAAGTAAACTTCAACCTTCGATAATGTTAATTCCAATCACCTAATGTATGTCTTTTTAAATATCTCTAGTTTTGTAATCCTTATAATTTCAAAATGTAATTGCTTATTTTTCCATCAGTAATGCTAAACTGATTAATTGCTTAAACATGACCTTCTTTTTGATTTCTTTTTGCTTTTATATTTAAATTGTATTTTACTTTCTAAACTCGAATGCTAGGTTTTCACTCTTATTGTATTTTTATTTTAAATACGGCAAATTTTTTTATTTAATATTATGCAAATCATACCAATTTTAATATGCTAATAACTCAATCTGGTGAATCAATCTTATTTTATTTTTGCTATTCCGCCATTAGGGAATATTTAACCGTAAACGTAAGTTTTCTTACTACAATATAAAATTTGGCCGATTGAGAAGTACTCCTAAACTATGTTTTATTAATTAATATTATGCCATAGAATGCTATTTAAACTAAATTATGTACTATTATTTCATGCTATTGATCAATATTTATAGAAGTTCCGTATTAAATAAATTAAATTCAGATCCTCATTTTAAGTGATGATTCATTATATAAGTAGCCCGCCACCTAATGATAATTTGGGTAATTAATTTCCTGGGCGTGTTAATATGCATTTAATGAAGGGATCCTTAATTCTTGTCTTCTATTAGTAATGTGTCAGATAAGTTCTTTAAGTAAATTGTATGCCCCCTCTTTGGGATTGCTTGCACATAATTATTTCATTACGCTAGGTTTAATTACTATTTTTGGCCAGATAAATCAGGGTTAAGACAAACCTGAAAGCCTTCGCAACATGTCCCGATGATAGCATTCATAAATCAAAAGTTGCTTTATCATACTTTCTCCCATTATTGGAATCCATAAAGCACATTTCTTGGTGGAGTGTGGAGGCCTCAATTCCCACAGATTGTGCTGGTTGTGTAAGCGCTGCTATGGGTTAACATTCGACAAATCGGAACCAGGGTATCTTGCTGACCACCTCCTCAGATGCTACCTGTCACAAGTGCAGATAAGCCTATCTTCTTCGTCCTCAAGTTGATGAAGCTTCTCGTCTTCTCAAATGTTGTCATCTGGTCCGCACGCTATCGTTCATCCTTCCTCATATATTTTAGATGCCTGTAAGCCGTGATGATATGATTTTCCTAAGCCATCCCAAGTTCTCATTATAATATAAATTTAATTTGCCTTATTATATATTATCGCTTATTAGCACTGTCCACCCTTCATTTAATCGCTATTAAATACGTTAATAATTAACTATTAATAAAAACTATAAAGGTCGAGTCATGTGACAATGTCAAAATAGTTATGCTTTTCCTTATTCTTTTCATAAATCATAAGTGGTGAATCATCTCATAATGTCCCAAAATAATTAATCTATTGTCAATATAACTCGAATGAAATCCAGGTGTAATCCAAGCATGCTAGATCATTTATTATTTAAAATGTAATAGTTATAATAAAAGCCCACTTACAATTATTGAATTTTGTTATATTCTATGTAACTTGAAATCTTATAAATATTCACTCCAAAAGCTCATGTATGGCTATTGCAGTCTGTCATAGTTTTAATGATTTAAAAGTGTCATAGCATGAATAATAGAAACCCGTTAAATTGTATTAGCATATTAAGCCGCATCGGTTCAAATAATTAATTTTTTTATCATGTATGTTTAGTAATGCATATCCATCAACCCTTAAGATATGTTATTAAGGTTGATATGGAATGCCTAAGGGACCGTAAGCGAAACCTAGATTGAGTATTCTTTGTATAGTAAAGGTTCTAACTTATTGTAAATCTTTATATCCAGCTATTCACATATTAATCGATTCTTATTATAGATATCATGCTAAATAAATTCTTTTTTAATAATCTATCTTTTGGAGATTTTATTGGTTTATGTGTGCACATCTGTTATTATGTTACGTTATCATTTAGTTAAGCATTAGGCCTCTTGTGTCTCTGCTGACCCTCTGGGCCAGAGATAATCGAAAGGTAGGCTGCTATTGTCAGAAATGTTGTTTGTAATGGGATAGACTTGGGAAGTGGGCAATAGGGTGGAGTTCATGAGTATCCCTGACCTGTGTATCTCATATATGATTGAACTCTAGGTACTTTTGCTTAAATGCTAATTCTTGTTAGATGAACATACAATTCTGACTGGTACAAATAAATATATATACCTTTATATATATATATATATATATATATATATAAACAAAGGGTATAAACCACCATCCCCCAGGCTATGAATTAAATTCACTCTAAATTTTGAACAAACAATCAAGTCAAAATAGATTAATCTATTTTTGGGAGTTCTTGTATTTATAAGCTTATCTTTGTCAACATTGTTGGAATTAATAGTAAAATTAATTCATCAGTCAGATGAAATATGAAACTTGAAAGTTATTAAACACATAATCAATTATACAAGGCTGGAGTCAGCATCTCTTTTAACACAGTGATTCTAATAATTAAATGAAACATTGAATTAAATGTAGTTTGATGTATATGTAAACAAAGAAAGTAAATACTCCCCCCCCCATAAACTATGACTTAAAAATATTGACCAATTATTTTTATACAAAAAATGCTAATAAAAATACTCTTTTTTCTCTATAAAAAATTATTTTATTTATATACAAATTAAATAAAAACTTTTCATTTTTTTTAAAAAATAATATGTTCTATCTATATCTCATATTTTTTTTTTTTTTCAAAAAAAATATTGAATATGAACTACATAAAAATATATTTTTTTTATAACTATTACAATAAAAATTAAACTTTATTATTATTATTATTATTATTATTATTATTATTATTATTATTATTATTATTATTATTGGTGTTGGGCTAGTTGTTGATATTATAATTATTATTGTTGTTGTTATAATCATCACCATCATCATCATCATTATTATGTTAATGATGATAATGATGTTTCAAAAAAGTACTTTATTAAAGTAAATAGACTGTAAATTAATTATCATTTGCATGCATATGCTTATATGTTGGCCATTGAATTTCTAAATGGGTTAATGTATAAAGCAACAAAGGTCAACAGATTGGAGAAAGTTACAATTTTTATAAAGAGCATACTGTTAGATATTTAAAGCTCAGTATGATATTTTGATTGCATACATTTATGCAAGTTGCTTGGTGTACTTAAATTTAAAGAAGTTATAGAGTAGTTTACATGTTTAGTATTCACTGATTATATATATAATACATATTTAGTGGGTTCATCCATGTTAAAAAAAGTTTAATATTAATATTCCAACATTTCGACTTGGTCACACAAGTTATCCTATTTGGAAAGACTTTTTTAAAAAATATTCTTAAATTTAACATTTTTGCTATTGGTGGAACTTTAAAATTTATTCAAATCAGTGATTGTAGAACCTCTACAACAATCTTTCTACCTTTTGTCATCCAGTGGATAACTTGGATGATTGAGTCAAAACATCAGAATATTAATATTAAAATTTTTTTAACACAGATGATACAACCCGTGAAAATTTTCATTTCAACATATATATATAATAAATAATGTGTCCATTAATTAAAACAAAATTGTAATTATAATAAAAATAATAATTTTAATGGTAACAAACTATTATAAACAATCCTTAATTCCACAGAAGTACTTTTAGTTAATTTCTTAAACCTGCATCAACTGTCATTAAATTAAAAAAAACACAAAGCAAACATCATCAATTCAAATTCCATGAATCTCATATTTTAATGTTAGCAATTTGTCTATTTATTAAATGCACTTTATTCCTATTTATAAAAATTGCCATAACAAAAGAAAAATTAAGGAGATAATTTTTATAAATAAGAATAAAATGCATTTAATAAATAGACAAGCTGCTAACATTAAAATACGAGATTCATGGAATTTGAAGTGATGACAATCGCTTTCGGTTTTTTTTTTTTGTTTTTTTTTTAATTTAATGACAGTTGAGGCAGGTTTAAGAAATTAACTGAAAGTACTTCTGCAGATTTAAGGATTGTTTATAATAGTTTGTTACAGTTAAAATTATTATTTTTATTATAATATATATGCAGTACAGGGAAACTTTTTTACAGATTTTGGTATAGTTTATAATTGATGTCTGCATGGCTGATATGTTGCATTGAGTTCATACAGGTATATTTGCAACATGATCTTGGTGAGAGTTTATTGATGATTTTTGACTAATTCCTGGGTAGCATGCTTTCTCTTGTCATTTTGAACTGTGTATTGGATAAGATTCAATATGGTGTTGATTTTATCAGTTGTTCTGCTTTATATAAAACCATCACCCAGGTTCATATTGGGTTGTCTTCTTATAATAAAAATTTGTGAAAATGGTATGAAGTTAGATTTGTGTCTGTTACAGATAGTTAAATGGATTATGGGAAAATATTTTTAATGAGTTGAATATCTCCCTTAGTACTATGTTATTAAAATTGGTGCTGATACTATCTAGTGCTTGTGCATTTCATTTTTCTGGAGAAGAGAGTATTGAATTTATTTGTTGTGTTTTTAAATCCAATTATGACTTGTTGGTTTCTTTTTCTAAATCTTGGTATCATTTTATTGTTAGATAAGTTTATATCTTTTCTATTATTTAAAAATGTTATGCTTGTTGATGCTGCATTTGCACAAGTTTTTGTGGTGATTAAAGTTTTATTTGTCATTGAAGATTTGTTTATGCTAGCTATATGTTTACCCAACATGATGGTAACAATCTTTTTTTTTTATTTTAACAATGTTAATTTATTTTGTTGAAAATTTTCTAAATTAGTTTAAAATTTTACATAAATGATTCATTAAATTGAATTGTCCATCTATGTTTGGTGATTTGAAATTATCTGAGTTTAAACTTACAATATTTGTTTTTGATTTGCTTAATCTTTGTCCTGACAACAAGCAGTAGCAAGGAGGGTTGCTTCTATGTTGAACTGATTTTATTATTGGAAAATTATTTATTTTATTACAAATTTGTGTAAACAATTCAAAAGTCTCTCAGAAAACTTATTTTAAATTATTCAGTTTTATTTGTTACCTCTGTACTCATATTTTTTAGTTTGATAAATGTCAGTTTTGCACAATTTTTAGGGTTTATGCCCAGTAATATTTGTCTTAATAACAATCACTAGTGTTGAATATTTTTTTCATTCTTGTTTTATTTTTTAACTAATAGTATTTACGGACTCTTTTATCCACCAATATTAGGTGAGCAACTGAGGTAACTAACTCCCTTAAAAAATAATATTCAGCTATATATATATATATATATATATATATATATATATATATATATATATATATATATATATATATATATATATATATATATATATATATATATATATATATATATATATAACAAATCATCACTATTGATGGACTTCCAAAAGCAGAAATGGCAAAAGTAATAGAGAATACCTATTGTTATAGTTTAAGAGGAGTAACTTTTAAAAACTGATGATATTGCTTAAAAATAATAAGTCATGAAATATTACTAATTCTTATTTTCTTCTAAGTTTGAATAAAAATGTTTTAGAGTACTAAAATAGAAATCAAAAGAAATATGTACAAATAAATATTATGAGATCTAATTCTGAAAGCAAATATTAAGCCTTTACATTTAGGAATCAAAATGGTATGGTGTCGTGTGGATATGAGTTATTATTTTTAATTTGAACAATTTTTTGATGGTCAGAAATTATCAATTTCTTTCAGTGATTTACAATTGTTTTTTCCCGGTATTTTTAATATATATATTTAAATGGGTGTTTGTGTTGTTTATGCATTTATAACATCATACTCTATTCGTCTATTTGACAGCATAAAAAACTTTTGTCTACTTTTTTTTTTATTGAACGGATTTCCTTTTTGAACAAACAAAGCAACCTTTAGTTGATTCATATTTGACATTAACTGTAATTAAATGTATGAGAATTAGAGGAACAAAAAGAAAGATTTTAAAAATAATACGTCCCCTCTAATGGTTTTTAATTAAAATAGTATTATTGTACTGACATCAATAAAAAACAAATAATTCAGATCTTTAAAAATGTTTACATTTACGTGAATATAATTTAAAGTATTAAATGACAAAAAAATTTAAATAACACTGATTTGATCTTGTGATCTGTATATATAATAAATCATATTCAACTATTAACAGTAGTTATAAAAATTGTATTTGAGTATGGTCTATATTTATTTTAAAAAGACAGAAAATCGAAGGATAAGAAAGATATTTTACAAAATTGCTATATCAAACTTAAAATAGCAAGTCTTCCACACAATAGTGCCATTTGGTTTTAACATCTTATGTAAATGTAAGAAAAGGGAAAAGTGATGATTTAATATATTAAAATTACAAAGAAGTTATAATTAATTGCTGCTTATGTTCATCTAAAATAATTATTGTTGAATTAAAATAATCAAAAAGTTACACATCTGGCATTTGTATCATATTACTCATATTTTAAACAATTAGAGTAAGTATTTTGCACTTTTTTTAAATAAAAATGCAAGGGCATGAAGATATTTTGGAAGATACATTTATCATACTCAATTCTTTATTTTTAAGCAAAGATATTCACTTTAAAGTTAAAACAAGTTTTTTTCTATTCTTATAATAGAAATACTATAAGGCTTGATGGAAAATTTGTATTAGAGGTCAATATTTAAGTCCATATTTTTTTACTAAAAGGCCAATAATATAATTAATTTGCTCACATTTTTACATTAGTATTGGCTGAAGAATTTTTCCCATAACTGTTTGTCATAAAATTGAACATTACTATATTTATGCTTTTATTGTGTAGATCATATTTTAAATTGATACAAATAGCATAGTAATTAGCATAATGTAAAACTAGGAGTCAGATAAATGCAATTTGTTTTTGTTTTTTTATATTTTTTTTTCTTAAGTAGGTTTAATTTTAAAACATTTTCAAAATCATATTATACCTTAATTACTTTGTAAAAAAAAAAAGGTGACATACAAACTATTGTCATAAAAACATTAAGTTAAAACAAATGAATTTCTGGACTACATTTTTAAACTCGGAGTATGTCATAGTTTTATTTAGCAGTAATATCAGATTTCTTTCATTTTAGCATGGAGAAGTTTTATAGCTTAAGTAAACATCAATCAATATAACTAATTGCAAACATTGCTACACATCTTTTTAAATAATTGAGTCAATTACCTTAAATCAATTAAGACAATATATAAAGCATACCTTTGTTCCAGATAGCTTTTTACCTTTGCTTGGCAATAAAGATACACTTTTAGTGATTCTTATTTTTTTAGACCATGTTGAGTCTGCAGTAATTATTCAGTTGTGACTGATGTCATTTAGTTAACAAAGTTTTAGAATATACATTTGTTTTAATATTAACAATGATATTTCTTGCAATTACTACATATTTTTATACTAGAATTATTTTAATGTTAAATGGATCAAATGCCTGTTTCCATATTTTATTATTTATTCAGATTTTCCTTCATGCCTTGTAGTATTTATATCTATAAGAATATAAAAACTTGTTTTAACTTTACCAAAGTGGATATCTTTACTCAAAAATAAGAATTTAGTAGGATAAATGTATCCCAAAACTATATCATCATCAACCTACCATCTTTATTAAGAAAAAGTTCAAAATGTTTCCTCTAATTATTCAAAACATGAGAAATATGATACAAATGTCAGATGTGTAACTTTTTGGTTATTTTTAAATCGGCAATAATTATTTTAAGTGAACATAATCACTAATTAATTAAAACTTCTTTATATGTTTAATATATTAAATTATTACATGATTATTTTTTCTTATATTTACACAAGCTGTTAAAATTAGGTGGTGCTATTGTGCGGAAGACGTGCTATTCTAATTTTAATATAGCAATTTTTTTAATGTCTTTACATAAGTCAATTTTTTGTCTTTTAAGAGTTTTTAAAAAAAAAAAAATATTAATTTACCAGTCTTATACCTCACACCAATAAATCCATTATAACCATGTAATTACACTTTAATAAAGAAACATAAAGATAGCTATAACATCATTAACTTGTTGAGCTGAATACTCCATTTGTCTGTTTTGAATGGGACTTAGCAAGAGTGTAATTGTTAAAGATTTTTCCATATTTGAACATTTTATTTTTACAATTAATTTTTTTATCTATGTAATCTACTGATAATTTTAATTTTATTTACTACAAATGTAAGCTTTCAAAGAGTATCAATTTTAAAAATAAACATTTAAAAAAAAAATGAAAATAAATATATAAAGGAAATTATTATCTATAACAATAAGGCTTGGCATCATTGGATGTTATTTACTTATTCAAAAAATTAGAAGAATGAAATATTAGGTATTTGAATTTTATGTTATTATATATATATATATATATATATATATATATAATATATCTAATAATGAACCCTATATATATATATATATATATATATATATATATAGGGTTCATTATTGCCAAAGAGAGAAAAACCTAATTCTAAAAGTTAATAAATTATTTATTGGTATTACTTTTTTTTTTTTAAAAAAAAGAACTGTTTAAACAAGTGATTTGTTTTTATTCAGTACAAACTGCCTCCAGTCGCCAACAAATGATATAAGTATTGTCTTTTTAAAAATAAATTGTTTTCAATACAACTTATATTGGTGCATAATTTTCTAATTTAAAAATAAGTTTTCTGCAAGAATATTGTAATATCACATTTAATTTGTAAACAAATTACTCAAAATATGCAGCATTCAGTTATTTACCCTCAGCTAAAACACTCAGCCAATCAATAATAAAATCTTTCTATTGGCTTCTAAGTCACCATCTTTACAGCTTTTTTCATATTAATAGAGACCTGCTAATCATGAAAATATATTTACATAATATTGACAGCTTCACTTTTTTCAATTAATATGTTAAATTGCAAATATGGGGGGGGGGAGAGCTCCAAACCATTCCACACTATAGTATAAAGTTATACATCAACTTTAAATACATAGAGAAGATAATGATCAAAATTTCACACCATCATAATCCCTAGAATGTCAAAATCCATGCAAATATACAATAGATTTGGCAGAGGACATTGAAATAAAACTACAACATTATCTTTTACAATATTTTTTGATATCAAATCAATAAAATCAAGAGGTATTTAAAACTTTCTTTATCCATGACTGATGTACAATCTTCAAAGTCCCCAAAATTAAATATATATTTTTTTAATATATTAAAACTTTAAAAATTATTAGCAAATCATGATTTCCAAATATTTAGTAAACTTTATTTATTGATAAACTCTTCCAATACCTGTTTTAAAAATATAAATATGATGATTAAAGGTTATTAAGGATAATAATGATTTTTATCCAGATATTTTATCTACAAAATTAAAAAAAAAAAATAATATTAACAATAATTATACAAATAGATAACAACATTAACAACAATTTGATTTTAAACAAAACTTGCAATTTTTTTTTTACAACTCTCATTTAAAATGTTTTCTTTTTTTAAAATAAATAAATAAATGAACTAAAAATGTATTTATCCTTCCTCATTAATATAACTTCAGAAAATAATTGTTTGGAAAAGTGATCTGCCTTTAAAAACTCTAAAATTGTTGATTCAACAAAAATAGTAGATTTCTTGTTAAAATGGTTTATAATACAATAATTCGAAGACATAATCAATAATCTTAACGAATACAAAATTTTTCAAAATAGCTCAGTAATTTTACTTATTTTATTGAGTATATAAATCAGTAATTTTTCAAAATAAAAAACAAAAATGTCTATAATGATATTATTACTTTGATCTCACAAATGTTATTATTTCAGAAGTAAAGGTCTCTTATTAAATATATGAAAAATCTGAAAATCATTTCAAAGATAAGTCTAATTCCTACTCCTACAAAATCAATGTTATTAAATTTGCATAAGAAAAAGTAAACATCTTCCTATAAAGTGATTATATATTTTTAGAATTAACTCTGCATTGTGATATAATTTTTTCTTCCCAACTATCAAAAAGTCATTCTAACTTAATTATTAAGAATAACATTTTTTTTTAATCTGTTTATGACAATGGAATTATAATAGAAATGTTCTTAGAAAAGCTTAATTGTATTTTTAAAATTTATCAGAAAAATTATTTTACAATGCTATAATACTTATTTTAATTAACCCAATTTTGGCAATATTATTTTCTTTTCTTTCAAGAATATCAAATACGTATTTAGTAATTTCATTTCAAACTTTTTCAGAGGTTGGATGTCCATGGTATTGTATAAATTATAATAAAAGTTATTTTAGAGTTCCATATTAATTTTTGCAAGACATGTTTGTTAAATTTTTAAAATAAAACATGGACTTTGTATAGTACTCTCTTTACAGTTCAAAATATTTGTAACAAAATTATTTTTAAGTTTTTTTTAATAAGTTACCACATTCAATCCACAGCAGTTAACATTTCAGATAGCCATCAACAAAGTACTTTTTCTGATGTGTGCAATAATTTTATATTTTTTTTTATAATTTATTATCAATATATTAGTAGTCTATTATTTCAAACTGTCTTCATATCAATTTTCAAATTAGCATATTTTTATTCTTTTTTTTATAATTCCAAATATTTATTATATTATTTGTTTAAAACATTTTATAAAAATAAACATATTTTTGCTTTGGAAATTATTTATATACACAAATATGTGTGAATCTCAGGTTTAATGGTAAAACATCATCTGTCATGCATTCTTACTGTGTGTGAATAACAATGGTGTCAATTTTGCTTCTCATACAATATCTAAACTAATTTGTTTTATATCATATACAAGACTATCAACATAAAATAATTATTTAATAAAATAATTGATTATATTGTTATTTTTAAAGACCATTTTTATTTCTTATGTCAAAAGTTTATGACTGGCTAAATCACATCTTGACATTAGTTTAATGTACCAAGATAAAACTTCAGTTTACTATCAAAAGTGTCCACTATATTTTATTGTGCACACTAAAGAGAAGAGTTATAATCTACCCAATAAAATATATGCTTTATCAATTTAATTATATGCTCACTGTTAGCATAATTATATACATTTGTAAAATATTTTAACTTATCAAAGTAATATCAACTTACCAAAAGAGTGTTATGAATTAACTTGAAAGCTGCTTCAGTCATTTTTAAAACTATGGTAAAGATTTTACCAGGACTTGAAAGATTATAAAAAGTTTCTTAAGATGCTGCCCTCTCTTGAATTATTTTACAAGTAAAAAATCAATAAAACTGTCCTTAAAGCTCTAACAAAGGTAGAAGGTGAGCTATGATTGGCTCTCAATTATTGAGAACAAAAATTCTAAGTGATGATTGGTTCTCAACTGTTGAGAACAAAAAAATTCACTTGTCAATAACTTCAAATGCTATGATTTCTTTTCTTTCATTTCAAAAGTGATGGTTTTAGACCATTTTAAAAGTATTTTTTGACATATGATAAATTATTTTGATAAAATGTGCTAAAAATAAAATTATTATAGAAAAATAGTTAAGATATTAGCAAAAATTATTTACTTATCTCAACATAAAATTGAGAAAGAAATCACTGATGTCAGCAAAACTTTTTAGTTGGTTATTAACGTTCATTTTAGATTTGCCGCTATCGAATATTTTTTTATAATTATAAATAAAAAATTATTTTTGAAAAAACTTTTATTCACTTTCATAATCTGACAAATTATTAATATACTTTTACAAACAAAACTAAAGTAAATATAATATTACAAGATGAATATATTTTGATGCTTGAATTTGTGAGTTGACCAATTAAAAGTTTAGAGTTTTATCTAACTCAGCCAATAAAATTAACTACCCATTAAAATGTTAATATTTGAGTATAAGTATAATATAACAATGATGATGATGAAATATATTTCTGCAAGTAAGTTTGATAGTATAAATATTTGAAAGATTTCTATGTCACAATAAAGCAATTTTAATAAAATAAATTTATATACATTTAAAATTTTTGAAGAGTTTCGTGTTCAATAAATTTTAATAAAGTTAAACTATGGTCATTTAAAAATTTTAATAATCCAAGATTACAATTAATCTCAATGTTTATTACTTAACATATTGGAGAGATAGCACTCTCATATCACATTAAGAAAATGAGTTGTATAATAAAGGGTAACGTAAAGAAGAGCAAATTAGAGAAGAATGCAAACCAAATAATAAACAACAGATTAGTTACATAAGTTCTATTTCAAAACAATTGATTATTACACACAATATGTGCACACATGAATATTTGCACATACACACAAACAATAATTCCATCACTGTTGATATTTTTTTAATAAGTAGATTCATTCAAATTTATTATTTGCAGAATATTAAATAACATGTATATTTTAAAAGTATAGTCTATCTATATACTTAGATTACAACTATGATATCAGTTCCAAAATTTAAAATAATTGTTTGGAAAAAGCTGTCTGTCTGAAAAGATTAACAAAACCTTTTAAAATATTGGGTATTAATTTCAAACGTATTAAAGTTTTAAAAAAGTATATTTTGTCACAAAATCTTGAAGAATATTTCTATTGATTCAGTTTATAAAATGAAGAAGTAAAAAGCTGTAGATGTGGATTATCATTGATATTTAATGCCCAAAAATGTCATCAAGCTTTTTTGAGTGATTTGCTTTGAACAATCTATGGATGTAAGGGTTGATGTGGTTTCAGAATAAAAGAACATTTTATACAATTAGCTTAAAAGGTTGATATTTGAATGTATACATGGTGTTATTGTAAAACAAAATTGAAGACAATATCCTGAGCACAAGTGTTTTATATATTGTTTTTATTACTTATGTGATGAGATTTAAATGAGTTAATGTCATGCATATTTTAGTGCATGGCAGAGTAGCAAATTCTGGAACTTAAGTTGCATAGATCATGTTCAATTTTATCATTGTCATTGTTTGAACTTTTTTAAAAATTCTAAGCAATAAACCATTCTTATCACTGAATTATTTATTTTTTTTGTAGTAAAATAATGTGCAAGATTTTTTTTATGAATGTGTAAAATGTAACTGATAATATAATAAAAGTTACAAAATGATTTAGTATTAAAAAAAATATTATTGATGGTGATTGAATCTGATAAATTTAAATTCAAACTGTGTTAAATAATGATTTATAGAAATTCCAAGTTTATTTTATATATTTTGTAGTTGCAAGGAATTGTTGGGGCAGAATCAATTGTTGATACAGATAAAAGAATTGTAGTTAGAATTGTTCAAAGAAAAAACAAAAGTTCCTCAATTTGGTTTGTAGATTAACAATATGATTTACAGATTTGATTTATAATTTATTGCAATTGTGCACATATTTTCTTTTATACATATATATAAAAGTATAGAGAATTTTATTCTGAAATTTGGATACAAATTGTATGATCAAATTATTGATGAGATACATTAAATGGTATTTAAGAAAAGTAAAAATTCAATGATGAAACGTCCTGCACTGCCCAATCTAAATGGACTAAAAGTTTTAAGCCAATAAGAATCACATGATTACCATTTCTTATGCTTGCTTATAACTGTTATTAAAACAGGCAAAAATTCACAAAATGTGTTGCAACACTGGATGATTAGGCACTAGATGGGAACTTTATGCACAAGCTTTCTGGCATCCATTGATTACTCTAGCTTAGGTGCCAAGAAAGGGCCCTGAATTTGATATCTTGGAGATTGGTGACTAAGCTTGCATGACTTAAAATGTATAAACATGACACCAAAGTTTTGTTCTTGGAAAAAATCTCACAGAATTACATAGGTAAATCAGACCCTTTAACATAAATTCTGGGGTCATAATGCCCAGATATTCATTCCTAATACTCTCAGCATAATGTGCCCTTAATTCAACAGAAACATTACAATTTGTTTTCAGTGAACAGCTGGTGAAAAAATTTAGAATAGAGGAATGAGTCTTTAATGAATTTTTCTTCACAAACTCAACAATTGCTGATCCTGCTAAGAGGATGAATACTGGCTTTCTCCTTTAATGTCCTAGATCACAAGCCATAAATGAGACACATTCTAGAACTTGCTACTTTAGAATCTATAGGATGCTCAGAGGTCTTCTCTTTTGAGGCTGAAATGACAAACCATGCTTGGATATTTGTTTAGCATTTATTACTTTAGAGTCCATAAGTAGCTGTAAGTTATTATGATTATTGGGGTCAGGAGATAGAATCAGCTTACCAGGATCTCTATTGGACAAGTCATGATTGGATTTCTGATCATCTGTCTTATAATTGAACCTATGTTTTTTTTTCTGGTAGATGGGATACCGAACGTTCAGTGAATGAATTTTGTTTGTTGGGCACTTTTTCCATCATTGATTTTGGTTCTTTATTCAGTTTATTTGCCTTCATTTTCATGATTGAGGCATTAGAGGGGCCTCTACCATAACAAAAGACACTGAGCTAAAGGACTCATTTAATACTCTCATTGAGTGAGCAGAGATAGCAATCGGCTCAGTATATCATCATTGATGGGAGTTCATTGAGGGTAGGCAGTATTCTGCATAGCTTCAGACACCATAAGGTCAGACTTAGTAATGTATGCATTCGTGGCTGATATCATTAAATTTGAGTTACAAAGCTGCATTCTGGTTTTGCTTCTTTTACAATTTGTGGTAGATCCTGGCTGGGCATTCCCTCTTGAAGTGGCTCATCTGCTGACAGAAAAAAACATTGCAGAGGGACACCATCAAATGTGATGGTAAGAGGGGAAGACTGCCTACAATAGAGAGTAAGAATGTGAGTGGAGTTTTATTTTTTATTCAAGGTGAATTATAAAGAGGCAATGTTAGTATATACTGGAAGATCTGTCCCCTTAATCATTAGGTATGTAAAATTTGAGAGTTTACCATAAAACCTAAGAAATTGCTGCAAATCATTTTTTTCAATCTAAAGTAACAGTTCTTGATCATGCCTGATAATATTGTGTGATGATGTTCATGTTAATGTGTCAAATAATTTTGCCATCAAGGTATTTGAAAATTTTCTGGAAGAAAATTTTCTGAGCAATGTTATTAAATACTATTTTTATACAACAATTATTAGTATGTTTCAAAATTTTGTGATTCAGCATCCATACTTTTTGTTAACTCATTATAAAGTTTATTAGTTGGGAATTTATATAAATCACATGAAGGGTTGGTAACAGCCAACATTAAAGTATTTTCACTGTAAAAGTTAAAGAAGAATTTATGTAGTTGAGGATTATTACATTTATTTGTTATCAAATCAAGATAATTTTGGTACAAATTTAAATTAAGAAGATTGAGATGTCTGGAACTAACAGCAAAGTTCTCTTCCATTTCTTCATCAATTAAACTGAAAATGTATTTGTGTCTTTTTGAAGTTTTTCTTGTTGTAACATTAGGTTTTCTCAGGCCTACCTGTATAACATTAGCATAAGAAGATTTGTTATTAGTTAGTATCTTAGGTTGATTTTCAGAAGGGGGAGCCTTTAACTTGGAAGCCACTATGTTAGTTTTTTCATTTTTTTATCAAATTTACTGTGATTAATGTTTGATACAGCAGGATTATGAGGAAAATTAAAAGTAAAATTATTGTTACCACGTCCCAACCTTGGGAAATCCAGATTTTCAATGATCTCTCTATAGGTTTTATCTTGTTGCTTATTGGCTTGATGCTTGGACTGGGGGTCATTTGGAATGAGCTTTTAAAAATAAGTCAACTTCTCTTTGACTGTAGCACCTCTGGATAGCAAGATTGGTTGCAGGGAACTAGATCCTGAGTTATCTTGAGCTTCCTAGATGGTTTCTTCCTCAACTTGTTCCATTGATGATTCTTTAGAACTGTTGTAAATCTCTTTAATACTGAGTAACTTATACACCCTTATTTGAGCAGCAGAGTAAGGGATTAAACTTTTATAAGAAAAGGTTTCCACTAGAAACAATTTCAGAAAACCACAAAAAATACGAAAATTATTTTAGAGCCTGAAATTTAGTGAAATTAACTACATGCCCCTTTTTAGGTTACACATATTTTCTTTTATTTATTAATGTTCAACAAAACTCAGATAATTTATCAACAGATGAAAGAAGTATATTATTAACATCTTTGAATAATAATCATTTTGAGATTGTGAATAAATGTAAATACTTTACTAATTTTTACATAGAAAAAATCGAATTAATATTCTGAAATGCAATTCACCTTTCAACAAGTTGGTCCATTTAACTAGTTAAAAATAAAGTGTTTAATCTTAGTTATATAATTACTTCAACAAAACTTAATGAGTTGAAGCCAGAACTTTTTTTTATCTACATCTTAGCACAAAAACATTGAAAACCTTTGATTTAATCACAGTTTATAGTCTTTTTCCAAAATACATAAAAAATCATAAGATAAATCCATAAATAATTCATTATGGACATGATGATATTGAATATATTATTCATTAGAAATATTAAAAAGAAGAATCACAGTTTATATGAAGAGTGTTCTACTAAAATTTTGAGCAATGGTTTTTGATGAACTAACCGGTTTCAGACTTATGATATACATATTTTACACATATGTTATAAAAACTATTTTAACGAGTGTTTTTGTTCAAGGAGATAATTGAAAAAGAATGTAATAAGAAGGCCTAGGGTCCAAGTCTTTTACAAAAAATGATGCAGATGAACTAAAAATACATCTATAGCAATGTTGCTACAAGAACAAACTTAAAAAAAAACAGATGATAATTATGTGGAAATGATTGTATGTCTGCTCTAATTGTATAATCATTATAAAAGTACATTTACATTTTTTATGTGTATTGTATTTGTATTTTTGAATATAAATTATTAGCCCTGGTTTTCAATTTCTAAAGTAGATAAACTTTTACCAAACATTATGAGAAAAATATTTACCACAATAATTATTAATTAGAAGGAATGTAAACCCAGACATTCAAATACCCTTCAATCATCCACTTTATCTTGTACAACCAATACACATGACCACATATATATGAGAAAAATAAATGATGTCCAGTATAAGTATTTTGGGCTGAACTAAAACTCATCAGTTGGTCTGGATTATCATCCTCCACACATATAAATAATCAGTACTTGATATATATTAAGATAACAAATCTTCAAATTTTAATGTACAGGCTTCAATCTTCTATACTCTCCAACTCTTCAGCCATCCATATCAGTGAAAATCTTATAGTGGCAATTTCAAAGCCTTGTTTGCTATTTTAATTGTTATATTCATGTTGCCCATAAGCCTCTCAGACCTCTCATATGTAGGGCCATAATATCCTTTAAATACATTATATTTAAAACAATATTAGATAAACAAAAGTTATGTTTAATGCTCAAGTGTGTAAATGATGATAAAATTTGATTACAATTTTTAGTTGGTAAAAATTCGTAATTTTATAAAAATTCAAATCAATTACTTTTCTCCATTGACACTTCTTTTTCATTTAGAGAATTGTTCGTATTCACACATCAATCATTTTCTTTAGGTTTCCTGATCATTTAAATCATTGATAAAATTTTTGATTCAAAATGTAAAATATTATGGTTGAATCGCTAACTTTGAAGAATGGGAAAAATAAGTTGAAAAAAAATGATTCTGGTCAATTGAAAGAATTATTTCCTATGCCAGGAAATCATCTTTTGATCTTTTGATAAATTATCCATACATTAAAAATATGAAATTTTGCTATATAATTATTTTATCAGTTATAAAATATACGTTTTGTATTTTTCTTTTAACATAATTTTAGTACTGCAGAAAAAACAAAAAAACTTTTTTTTTATTATTAAAAGCTGGTTGAAACAAAATATTTATATATAATGCGTTTATGATTCGATGTTTGATACAATTTTATTATAATAATTACTTATTTATTCAAGCACACCATAACTATTACAATAAAACCTGAAAATGACTGATACCTATTGACGATTGATATGTAACTTTTTAATAAAATCATATTTTTATTTATAATAACTTTTAAGTTTATAACCATTACCAAAGTAGAAACAATGTTTTTTTTTACCCCCAGTTGTTCTAAATCTACTGATTTATAGCTTATTTAACATTGCTATAGAAAACTTCCTTACTTTATACGACCATAGAGCATCACATGATCACCATTTTTTATGTTTGCTCATAACTGTTATTAAAACAGTTAAAATTCTCCATAAAGTAGTGCTACAACCTAGAAACTTGTCAGCTAGAAATACGTCTGGGAACATCGGATTGTAGACACTGGGTAGGGATTTTATGCATAAGCTTTCTGATATCCATTGATTACTCTGGCTTGCACTGAGTGGCACTACTGTATGGAGTGTTTTGCCTATTTTAACCATAGAACATGTGATGCCTTTTAAGCTCTTATGTAATTTTCAAACACTCACTTAGAACGTTTATTGTTACTATTTTTTCTATCACTAATCAGTGATATGTCTTGATTATTTTTTGCTGCTTATTATTTTTATGATGAAAGTAATATCTCATTTGTTCTTAAATATTTATTTGTTTTTGACATATTTTTGTTTATTCAAGCTAAACTTCTCCAAATATCTTTTTTTTTCTTTTGCGCATCAAATAATAGATGTCTTAACACATATGTTATTTTCATGATATCTATTTTTTTTTTCATATCATTATTTAATATTTTGCATCAAGAGTAAGCAATAGTGACTAACGAGTTAATAATTGAAATTATAATTAATTCATTACTGACAATGTTTCTTTTATTTCTTTCTTAGAGTATTAAGTTGTTATTGTATATGTTATTTTAATTTTATTTTTATATTATGTCAAACAAATGTTGTACGATTCCTACAACTATGTAATATTTAAAATCAAAATGGCATAAATTGTATTTATTTTATTCGTTTATATATTTTTTTTTAATTTACAGACACTTCTGAAAATTAATTGTGGATTGATTGCATGTGAGGTTAAACTGATAAAAGTGTCATATTAACGGTAAGAGTATTCCTGTTTGATTTTCTTGAGCAAATGATTTGAAAATCATTATTTACATTTACAACGTTTTGAATTAATATTTGGATATTCAAACTCAGTTACTACTAAAATAATATAAACCATATCTAAGTTAAAAATTATAACTGGTATTAAGCATTGATAAGTAATTAGATTCATCTTTGTGTAATTTTTATTTAGGATAGCGTTTATACACCATCATTAAAGAGATACAGTTATGAATTTTTAATTGAAACATAGATTTTTTTATCTATTGCAAATGAAATTTACATTATACAACTGATGATATATTGTTTTTGCTCTAGTAAATGTTTATCAACAGAGTGTTAATTATATTTAAAGACAAGCTATAAAAATTTATATATATAGTTTTAAAAAGTTGAATGGATTATCATTCAATTGTAATACAATTAAAGATCAGCCTTTCAAGCTATTGTGCATGCGCTATTTACAAGTGTTAATAATAAATGAAAACTTTCATTCCCAACATGAGATATAATATTTATGAAAGAATAAAATGATTCCACTTAGTGTGAAGATAAACTTCTCACTTTAAATTACTGTTTACGATATCTGAATGAATGATGTCGACAAAATTATCTGGAATTTACTAAATGTCACTCTCAAATGAAACTTCATCATCATCATCATTATCAACCATTATCAATCCACTGCAGGATGATGGTCTCTCCAAGTTTAATCCATCTTCTCCGATCTTCAGCTTCTCTTCTCCACATCACCCCTGCACACTTTCTTATTTCATCCATCCATCTCACATTGGTCTCTTTCTGGGTCTTTTACAATCTCTTGGAATCCAGTTTAAAAT
Organism: Epiperipatus broadwayi; assembly: GCA_028023455.1. NCBI lineage: Eukaryota > Metazoa > Onychophora > Udeonychophora > Euonychophora > Peripatidae > Epiperipatus > Epiperipatus broadwayi. The sequence goes on along the minus strand of JAQFVV010012523.1, from coordinate 3,277,939 downwards.
TTCAATTGTCCATCTATTATCATCTCTTCTAGCAATATGTCCAGCCCAACTCCACTTCAATCTTTTAATTTTTTCAATGAGGTCAGTAACACCCGTTTGTTCTCTTACCCATACATTGCGTTTTCGATCTCTTCTTGTTACTCCCAACATACATCTCTCCATACTTCTTCGAGTGGTCTGAAGTCTCTGTATTGCTCTTCTATTAAGTGTCCAAGTCTCAGATCCATAAGTAAGAACTGGTAAAACACATTTATTAAAAACCTTCCTTCTCAAACACATAGGCATATTTCCTTTTAGTATCAAGTTATTTCTACCAAAAGCACTCCAACCAAGTTTAATTCTATGATTAATTTCTTCCATTATGTTTCCATCTGTATTAATAATCTGACCAAGATATTTGTAACTGTTAACTTCTTCTAATTCATCATAATCAATCTTTATTTTCATATTTTGAGCAAATCGATTAAACATTACTTTAGAAAAAAAAATGAAACTTAAACATATGTAAATAAGCATTTATTTTATAAATCACTACATTTATAATTGTAATACATTTAAAAATCAACCTTTCAAACTATTGTGCATGCGCTTTTTACGAGTGTTAATAATAAATGAATACTTTCATTCCCAACATGAGATATAGTATTTATGAAAGAATAAAATGAATCCTCTTATTCTTTCCAACCCATTAGTTTATCCTCACACTTTCATTTCCAGTACTTAAGATTTGCCCACATATAAGCATTTGGGTTGGAAAGAATAAGTGGATTCATTTTATTCTTTCATAAATAATATATCTTATGTTGGGAATGAAAGTATTCATTTATTATTAACACTCGTAAAAAGTGCATGCACAATAGCTTGAAAGACTGATATTTAAATGTATTACAATTATAAACATAGTGCTATATAAAATAAATGCTTATTTATCATTCAATTATGAAATCAAAAGATTCAGCAATTTTTTCTTAGATAGTTACCAATTTGAGAATGGATTAAAAGTAAGTTTTCAGTTAGCTTTGAATGACACAATGGCACAGTAAAGCAGCAATGATGATTTAAAAGCCCTGTTTCTGGATTTACAAATAAAATGTAGAATATTTCATCACAGTGATATAGCTACAACAATTAATTTTAAGAAATTATTAACTGCTTAAATATGCTATAGGACTATATGTCATGAATATAACATGAAAGTAATAAAATCATTAGAAAAATGTTATTTAAGGATTTTCCTTAATATTCTTAAAATAGTTTCCAAATTAAAGACAAAATCAGAATGTTTTTATCTTAATTGATGTAATTTTATAAATTTTATTAACGAAAGAGCTTTATATGGAGAATGTATAAGAGGGATATTATTTAAGATAGAAATATTACCTCTTATTTATTAGCTTTACTTTACAATAAAAACAAAATTCTAAAACGATAACTTTACTTTTAGATTATTGTAAAGATTTTTAAAAAAATAAAACACTATAATTTCATTAAAATAGAAAATAATATAGAATAGAAATGATGATAATATCAATCACATAAAAATTTTGCAGTGGTTAAGGTCACAAGCGGAGGCAAAACTAAAAAAATTGGACCCTAAGGCAGAAATTCCAAAAAAAGCTTCATGTTAAAATTCAGAAATTTCATTTTAAATGTATTAACAAATTTTTTATTATTTATTTTATCTTATAAATATATAAAGTAATTTAAGAAAGGTACTCACTTTTAAAATCCTAGCTAATGTTTACATTTGCAAAATTACTAATTAATTATTCTAAACCATTTTAAATATTTCCTTCTGCTTAATAGCCAACATTGCAAGATCTTTAAGCCTGATTTGGTGAAATGTATTTGCTTTTGTAATATTTTAATATTTTTAATTTATTAAAAGACCATTCAACAATTTACTATTCATAAAATGTTTTAATTTATCAATGCTTGTGTAGTGGAGAGATCCCTAATAATTGTTACAGTTTAATAAATAATTGGTTATATTTGGTTAATATTTCATTTAATAATGTTATATTGTAAATTGTAAAAATTTTGCAAGGAGCATTCATTAAAACATACTAAAAGAAATTAAAAGTGATTATTTAATGCCCCCAATTCCATGTGCTTAAAATTTGCCTATACATATAACTTTAGATTAAAAAAATTGAATGATTCATTCTATCTTTTCAAAATATTTTATCTTGTGTTTGATAATGAGAATATCCATTAACTGTTTGAATTTATGTAGCACATATGTATTGGAGTGATCAGTAATTATTATTACATATTAAAAACATAGTACTATATAAACAAATAACTCATTATTATTATTATTATTATTATTATTATTATTATTATTATTATTATTATTATTATTATTATTATTATTATTATTATTATTATTATTATTATTATTATTATTATTATTATTATTATTATTATTATTATTATTATTATTATTATTATTAATAAATGTGGTTTTAATTTCTCCTTATTTGTAATAATAAAAATACTTAATTGTAAATTATTAGAGAAAAAATATATAGTTAATAATAAATATATTATTATTATTATTATTATTATTATTATTATTATTATTATTATTATTATTATTATTATTATTATTATTATTATTATTATTATTATTATTATTGTGTTTCAAAGAAAATAACTTTATTGATGACCATAGGGTTACATTTGCCATAAGACACTTTGTATATATATATATTTACATTGCAGTGAGTAAACCAAGTTTAAGTTTGTATCTGTGATGTACAAAAAAAAATTAAATTAGGAGGGAAAGATATTTAAACATTGTTAAGGGGAGTGAAAAATACATATGTATATGTTACATTTGTGAGCGCTGCTTGCTGTAATCAGAGTTCTCAAAAGTCTTGGGTTAGCATTGTTCAATTTGCAAAACTTCAACTTGTATGTATATTGCAGTTCTGGGTTTAGTTTGCTTTCCAGTATTTGAGTTTTGATTTTGTTGTTCCTGTCCTCTATATTAATCATATGCAATCACAGACGACTGTTTTTTATATGTAGATACTTGCCACATTTATTTTTTATTTTCTTAAATATTTGGTTGATGGCATAGGTTGTTGGTTATTGGGAGCCATCTTAGAGTTTGATTGTTGTGTTATCAGTGACCAGGTTGCTGTGTAGATGTCTGGATGTGCAATTTTATTGTCTCTGGCTCGTAGTTTTGCCAGTTTGATATTGAAAGTTGATGGATGTCGCCTTGTGTTGTTACCTAAAGTGAATGTGCATCTAGTGCACCAGTATGCATAAAGCACAAAAGTGGCTGCACAGACTGATGGAATAGAGCCTTTGCAATATGCATTAAAGATTGTTTGAAGGGTTGTGTTAGATTGTCTATATGCTCCTATCATAATAAATTGAATTCTGTCTAGTGCCGGACAAAGATAGAATACATGTTCCTGGGTTTCTTCAGCCCTGGGACACAGGGGACAAAAAGGATCAATGTTAATGTATAGTCTTCGATATCTCAGAAAATATGTTGTGGGCAGTGCATGTAGGTTTAGACTCAGCAAAAAATCAAAATATTTTGGCTCCAAGGACCATTTTTTAAACTTACAGAGTAATTGTAGATTATTGATTTTCAGCATTGTCAGATTGGTATCATGGCTTGGATTTGGATGGATTAATGAATAAATTTGCCAGTATGAATGCTTGTATATTGTCTGAAGAGATATCTGTGGGGCTGTGCTTTTTATATGATTGATCATTGATGCTAGTTGGTCATAGGCAGGGGGTGGTCTATCTGTTGGAGTTATTTGAAGTAGGCATTCAAGCATTGGAAAGTGTTTGACTGTGGATGCTATTAAGTTTGTGGCCTTCTGTAGATGGAAAATATAAATACTGTGAAGTCCTAGTCCATTGTGAATAGGTGGTCTGGTAAGTTGTTTTGCAGATATTGACACAGTCTTCCGCTGCCACAAGAGCTTATTACATAGAGAAGAGATTTTGTTAGTAAAACCTTTAGAAAAGGAGATAATGGGTGAGTAATAGGTGATTTTTGTTATGGCTAGCTGGTTAAATAGATGGATCTTGGAGTATATTGAAAGATATGCTTTTGAGAGTGAAATGGTAATTCGTTCTGTTTCTTCTTTGAGTTTATTCTGGATCTTGACCCTCATTGCACTTGCACTCATATAAAAGGAAAATCCCAAGAAAGCAGATGGCTTTCCCCCATACATGCCTATGCACAGTTTTGCATTATAAAGAGACCAAACTGCAGTCTTATTTAGATTGTCCCTGAGTTTGTCTGTGGCTGCAAATTCTTGTAGTATTGTATGCAAGGCTGGTAGGCGTTTTGTAGATGGGAGAAAGACAGTTATATCATTCATATAAGCAATACATGTTACCTGCTGAGATGTGTTTGGTATTTGGATGCCAATGAATGTTTGCTGGATTTTTACTAATAGAGAGTTGATGTAAAAAGTGAAAAGTAAAGCACTCAGGGGGGATCCTTGTGAGATCGATTGTGTTGGAGTAAAAGATTCAGAATTTTTGCCACTGAGTGTAATATGTATATCCCGATTTAACAACAAGTTGGTTATAACATATAAAAGAGTGCGAGGTATTTCAGTGGCAGCCAACATTTTAATTAATATCTCGATTGCCACAGAATCAAAAGCTGACTCAATGTCTATTTGAACTGCAACTGGGCTGTATTTTTTCCGGCCTCACACCAACCCCAATACAGCTTTGAAAAGAAGTGCTGCCTGTCCTGTAGATGATTGCTTTCTTGCAAACTGATATGGTGAAATCAATGGGAGCAGATATGGCTCAATCCTGTCTTTAATGACTTTTTCAATGATCTTGATGGCTATTGGGCACATGGAAATAGGCCTAATATTATTAAGGGTTGTTATTGGAGCTGTTTTTTTATTAAATGGTACTATTGCAATTAGATAAAGATTTTCAATGTTGTATATTTTTTGTGAGAGATAGTTTGCAAGATTACATAATACTTGAGTAGTTGTATGGCTAAGGTGCTCATACACAAATTTTGGTATGCCATGAGTGCCTGGATGACAGGCATTGGGCAGAGTGGCAAGCTTCAAAGCAAATTCATTAGTGGTAAATGGTGTATTTGTTTCCGGTGATCCAAAATAATCCGGTGGTGAGTTGAAGAGTTGATGTGTCTGAAGATTCTGTTTGAAATGCTTATAAATAGGTTCAATCATGTTATGTGCTGCATGTATAGTTGTTCCAATTTGAAGTGCCATAGGCACTCTAATGGTGGAGGGAAAACCCATGGCCGATCTGATGTAGCCTCTAGTCCATATATGTTGTCGACTGAGGCAGATTTTGCTTTTTTTGATGGCTAGATAGTCTTTAAGTGATGCACATGTGCTGTTATATGTCTGGGTGAGCTTATATATATATATATATATATATATATATCATATATATATATAAGCCACTCATAAACACATATCAGCATATATATATATATATATATATATATGCTGATATGTGTTTTGAGTGGGTTTAGACATTGTTATCCTCTTGTGCAGTTCATCTGCCAGAGCTAATAGCCTGGAGGGTGGAGGTTTTTTTTTGGTGAAATGGTCAATATTGAATGAAAGTATATTTATGTATGCCTGATATCTCTGCACAGCATTTAGTTGTAGTCCCTCAAGTTTATGGAGCATAATATATGTTTCAGAAAAAAGGGATTCTGGAGTGGATGCTGGTATTAGAATTCTCATTGTTTTTCCAAGTGGTAGTGTAGTTGGCTGAATTTCAGTTAGATCAAGTGTTGCAGTTTGAGCAGAGTGATCTGAGAATGGGGATGGATTGAGCTTGAGGCTGAAGTAATGATTCAGCATTGGTGAATAGAAGCAAAGGTCAATTAAAGATGTGTGTCAGTTATTATGGAATGTTACTGCATTTGGTGGTAAAAAACCTTCAGCACTCATTAGTGGTATTGCAATTTGATGCAGCCATTTTGAGATGAAATCTGTGTACTTCATGTTAAAATCTCCCATGATGATAGTTGGGTAAGGAGTTGATGCTAGCAGTGAATTGATGGTGAGTATGATGTTTGATATGATGATGTTTCCAGGTGGGATGTAGGTGAAAACTATGTTGAGAGTGTTTGCATCATGATGAAATGTAGCTATCAACAAGTTTGCATTGATATATATGATTCTAAATGATGTGAATGGGCAAGTTGGGGTTATTAGTAGGCCAGTTCCACCTGCAGGTGATGACATGTCCCTGGATCATGCAAAGAAGCCTTCAGTGTGAAGATGTAATGTTGTGTCAATCTGTGATCCACTATATATTTTGGTTTCCAGAAGTCCCAATATATGTGTCTGTGTGATTTTGTTCCAGTCTCTAGGTTGATGTAGTTTGTTTGCAGAGTTCAAACCCCGCACATTAAAAGCTGTTATTTTGACTTTCATTATGGTTGTATTTTGGGATTGTTCACATTTCAAAATATGTTAGTGGCAGGTTTTCATTGTACGAGCTGTACATTGTTGGAGTTTTATTGGTTGCTTAGCTAGAAGTGATGTCCATTGGTGACCAGTCATCCATTTGAATTCTGGTTAATGATGATGCAGTGTTGTACTCTTCTGTTTGTGAGTTGTTGTCCTCTTCTGTTTTTGGTTTTTTGTTTTTGCTTCTTTTTGGGTGACCTGGCCCTTTTTTTTCTATTGTACTTATTTCAACTTGTGGAAGGCATGGTATGAATTGCTTCCATGATATCTGTTGATGTGTTATTTTTTATTGTGTGTGTGATGTTTGTTCTATTGGTACTTTGTGTTTCACTGTAAGTGCTTTGTGATATTTCAGTTGGGCTAATATTTGAATCATTCGTGCATTGTATGTTTTGACAGTTGCTTGTGTTATTTTGAGTTGCTTGTGTGACATTTGGATTTAAGTGCTCCACTCTGTTTGGTCTATTTATACTGTTGTCTTGGTTTTTTGTAGTTTGATCTTCTTCAGATGAAGAAGTCATTTGCATCTGGTTATTCATATCTGAATTTATGTGAGTGTGACTTATATCTTCAGTTGGTGTGTGGTTGAGCTGATTATTTGTCTGCTGTGATTGTTGACTCTTTATGTTATCGCATTGTTTTTTCAAATGGTTCCTGTTTAGTTCATCCATGTTTTTGTTTTCCTCATTCGAATTTTGATTAATGAGAGGGAGTGAGAGTGTTTCTTCAGGTGGAAAAGTTGTTTGCATATTGTTGTAACTATTTGGATTTATGCTATCATTATATATATGATTGCTGTTTTCAATATGTGTTTGGATGGCACTTCATTTGTTTTTTGCGATTGTGGATTTTTTTTTGATGTCACACTGCATTGCCAAGTGGCCTCGCTTCCCACATGTGTAACATATGGGTTTAAGCCCTCTTATGAAGAGGCTCAGCATGGCTTCCTGATCTGCAAATTGTGTAGGAATATTATTTGGAACTATTTCTGGATGTAATCTCAGCTTGAAGTCAAAGCTGTTGCTGTATACAAGCACTGGCGTATCTTTCAGATAAATTGGGTTGAATGCTATGACTTTTCCAAATGGCTGCATCATTTTCTGAAAGATTTTGATGTCATATCCAAGGTATGCATTCTTGATTATGCCAGTAATCTGATTATGTTGATCTGGATCTACTGCAATGAGTGCATAGTTACCTAAAGTTTTAATGGTGGTTTGAAATCGTGTTTTTTGGCTTTCTTGATAAAATTCGAGTATTAAATATCGTGAGTTAGGATGATCAGCAATCCTTAGTATGCTATCCCAAAGTCCATGTAGTGTTATTGCTTCATAAAGTAAACTTCTAGGAAATTTATATAGCGATAAGTTTGCATCTGTAGCTGATAATATTATTGAACGAGGAGAAAAAAATCTTTTGAATGACGTATAAAGGCCACGTGGGATTGTATTATTAAATTGTTCACATATTATTTTCAAATCATCATTATTCCACTGAGCGGTAGGGGGGCATTGATTTTCTTGCGTTTGTATATCTAGCTGCAAAATATCATTAGTATTTATTTTTTGGAAGCGCTGGAAGACTTTATTTTTTTCTAAAATTGGAATTTGATTGTGTTCTTTTTGTTGTAAATTATTTTTTCCCAAGAGAAATTATTTTCCTGTAAATTATTTTTAGCAACGTTGGCATATGTTTTTGCTTCACCTGTAATTTGCATAGGCTTGGATTGTTGTATATTGGCGCCGTTTTGCAAGTCACATGACCTGGGGGTCGCCATTGTAATGTTTTTTAAGTTGAGTAACGAATATTATTTAAAAAAAACCAACTCATAAAAATAAATATTTAGTTAAAATACAAATTAATTTGGATTGTCCAATACTTACTGTTCATATATATATATATATGACTGCAAGTCAAAGATGTGTTGGTTTCAGTGTTTTCTTTGGTTAATATCCTAAGATTTCTGTAAACAACGATCCGTTAAAATCATCATTTGCTGCGAGTCTTATATTATTATTATTATTATTATTATTATTATTATTATTATTATTATTATTATTATTATTATTATTATTATTATTATTATTATTATTATTATTATTATTATTAATATTATTATTATTATTATTATTATTATTATTATTATTATTGTTATTATTATTATTATTATTATTATTATTATTATTATTATTATTATTATTATTATTTGGTGGATCTTATAGCTAAAGATAAGCATAAAATCATCTTCATAATTTTTTCAATAAGAAAACATACCCTGGTCATACATTAATTTATTTCATTTCATTTATAAAATTACCAATGTAAATAATCTTTATGTTAGTATTGAATAGATGAACTTTAAATTAATAATAATCATAAGTATTCTATACTCATTGAAAAAATGTTTATATGAGATCCAGAGGAATTAATATATAGTTCCATCAGCAGGAGCAATATTAATACATTATTAGCATTTTTTATTATCATGGGTAATTATTTAAAGATAATATATATGAATAAATAATATTTATGACTGTCATTATTTTTAATGAATAGGATGCTGCAGATACATAAGCGAATAATGAACATGTGATTTCACTATTAGAAAATGACCTGTTGTGATTAAAAAATATTACCTTATGGAAATTGACATAAATAGATGATTAATGTTGAAATTGTAAACTGATGAGTGCCCAATGCTAAAACAATATCTAGTTACAATACATCTTCGTATCTCCACTTATAGTTTCTTTGTTGTTAATATTGCAGTATTCTTACTTTTACTTGTATACTACCAATTATCATAATTTTCTTTGTTTAAAAAACATGACATTAAATGTAAGTTTTGGTTTTGTTAATATTTTAGGTTTGCAAGTAAAAAATAAAGTAAGTGGAAAAAAATTGAGAAGAAATATTTTATAAATATGTCGAAAATGTTTTTAAATAAACAAGCTACCCATACAAATGTGCATAAATGATGAAAATTAGCTAATTACTATGTAATATTAATATTGTGTAATTTTGACATTAATTTAAATTTTAGCAATAAGATGATACTGAAATTCTTCTAAGCACATATTTATTTTAAAAATTTATTTTTGATATTTTGAATTTAATAGAGTTTAAATGATTATTCCAACTTACGATTTTTAAATGAAAAAAAAACACTGTTTATTGTTCATTTAATGGCATATCCCTAGTAATATTTTATTAAGGTGTTTTTATATTAAAAAATTATATGTTGGACTATTTCCATCATCTAATAATGACTATTGAATGTATTTAGAAAAAAAATAACTTTATTTAAATATTATATTCCAAATAACTTCAACTTTTAAGTAATAGCACACAGGTTAGTATATACACAATGTTATGAGAGAGATTATTCTTCTCTCTTCTTCAGGTGTTTCTGGCCTTACCAGTGACAGTACTATCATGGGGAACAAACCTGGACTCTTAGATTCTTGAGTATTAAATTTTAAGGTAACTTTCTTATATTTTTTTCTAAAGAAAAATACAACTAAAATACCACCATCACAAACTTTCTGAAAAAACTCTGAAAAGATCAGTACTTTTAATAGTCAATAAAGTTATAGTAATTTACTCTATCTTTCATATGCTAGATAGTTCAAGCTTATGTTTCTCCAGTTTCAAAATCATCTGAGAGAATATTTTGAGAAGATTTTTGGAATAGAAAAAAGTTAACTTTTTGCATAATTTATTAATAATTCATAACACTAATTGTATAGTAATTATTACTAAAGTATAAGCATTTACACTTTTTTATATGCCTGTGTTTCATTTTTAAAAGTAGAAGTTAATAAATTCTAGCATAATGCTAATAAAAAAACATGACTGGTATTACAAGCATGTCTTTGTGAAACTGTATTCTAATGTCATTACTGAAACCACAGTTGGATATTTGAAGAAATTTAAAATATAAATGTAAATTTAAATTAAAAAAAAAAAAAATACATTTTTAATTTTTTTTCCATATGTCATAGCATCGGTTGGGAAGCAAACACGCCTAACCCAGGACATCTGCTTGTTGGGCAGCTGTACTGACCACTCAACCATCAACCCTTAATGCAGAATTTTATAAATTTATAAAAATTTCACATTTATTTATTCTTTTTAAAAATAAATTTCAGTCAATGAAACTTATTTATATTCTGGAGTTAATTGCTTTACTGCTTTACCGTTGACTGTTTCACGAGATAATTTCCATTGTTTTCATTGTGTACTTATTTTATTATTTTTTACAATATTTTCAAAGTATTTTTTAAATGTTTTTTATTTGAAAACTTAAGTTTCTAACAAATCACGTCTAATTTATTGGATTCTAATATAGAATAATGGTTTAATAGTAAAATCAAAAGTTGAATGAGAGAGAACCCTGCAAATGTCACCTTGCAAAAAGATTATATTCAATTTTGTTTCTATATTAGTGTGTAAATGGTAAATAATCTTTAGAATAACCAACTATAGAACAAAAGCTTTCCAAAAGTGCCTTATAATAAAATAGTTTAGTACATGGGATTACTCTCCAGGTTTGACAATGGCTTGATGATCAGGAATTTAGTAGTTTTGTTTTCTTTTTTTACACTCTTTTTTTTATAAAAAAATATAAATTTAATGACAAATATTCGATAGTTAACTGGATTATCTAAAAATTGGCTTCCTAAAAGATAAATTTAAATATTGATATATATATATATATTTGCATTTTGTGGATTAAAACCTAGGTTGAATAAATGGCAAGCAGTTATGATATTTTACATGTAAACATCCATATATCTATATAGTGTTGAATATTCAATCTATATTTCAAAATTAAAAAATCTATTCGTTTACAAATTGTTCAGTTATTATCTTATCAGATAAAGATTTAAATAATATATATATATATTAATATTAATCAACTTCTATAACTCTTTTTACCTTGTACCTTTCTGTTTCTCCAGCTGTTGTAATTCTCACGAGATGACACAAGAAAAAAAATAATTGAGCGGAATTTGAAATAATAGAAAAATATCGGCATTCTAGAAACTCTTTTATGCATTGAGTTATGTAACTTCTTTATCATTATTTTTCCGCCCACGTCAATGACCTAGTTGTAGTTAATATCTTTTATATTTTTAAATGTAAATAGGTTAATATTTATAGAGTAATAAATGGTTCTTACACTATTTTAACAACGAACATTTCTATAATGATTTAAAGATAAATTTATGTTTTTATAAGAATCCATCACATTTTAAAATCGCAATAATTTTTTTTTCTTAATTATAATTTTTTATATAAACATCGTTCGTTAAAATAAAATAGTACTAATTATAAATATTTAAAACGAATATAAACTTTATCTATCTGTGCATCTCTATATTCATATTTTTGGCTTTTATCGACACAACTTTCACTTTAATTTCATTATATCATAAACAATCGACCAGAACAAAACTCAAAACACTTTTTCTTATTATGCTAAAGATAACATTCTTTCTTAGCGTGAGCTAGAGTTGCCGCACATCTGAATCTCCATTTCCATGCTAACATATCATTACTCTTCATCTCATCACTCTTGTGCAAAACAGGAATTGATTTCTATTTATTTTCAATAGATTTTCAAAGGTGAAGAATTACTGCACTGCAGACATATAATTTCAACAATTATTTTCATCAGTGCTTTTAATATCTCAACTCCATCATGTCACAACGCTCCTGCATCACATAAGTTTAGATTACTGTCACTAAACTTATCAAACATCATTCATATTTTTACAGTTTGATACACTTCTTAACACCAATCAAACTAAGAACCTTTTTATTTACTTGTTTAGCTTACAGAAAGGTGAGTAATCAATGCACCGAAAATATATTGTCAAATTTTTAGTTTTAATATATATATATATATATGTGTGTGTGTGTGTGTGTGTGTGTTAATACAAAGACTTTCATGAATCACAGATATATTCATTATCAAAAACATGATGCACAATATATTTTCTGTAAAGTAAATGCTATTACTATTAAGACATGTTTAAGCCATTTTACTGATTTATTGTTACTATCATAAAAATGATATATATCGCAATGAATGAGTGTATATTTGAGATATTAATATACACGTGTATTAATAAATCTTAGAATTTAAACTATAATTTGTGTATATATTTGAATTATGAGATTCTTATAACTTCTGGGTTATTATTTTTAAAAGCTTACCGATATTCATGACGTATATTTCTAAAAGACATAAAATAATAAGATTCATAGGGCAGATAGGAAAAGTATAAAGGTAAATAACTGACGTTTCTTTGTAGGATAACCTTGGCTTCGTTCTCCCAATAGACATTGTCTCCCAGACCTTGAGACTGAACTAGTCTGGATAAGGTACCGAAAAAAAGGTCCACTTATTTTCGAGGGTATACTTCTTATTAATTGATAAGATTGGCGCTTGAGATAGGAATTGTTTCATGCTCATAAATATACCTACTTGAAGCTCGGGTAATAACCTGTTCTCACTCAAATTCTTAGAATAGGATCATGAGTAGACTGTTAATATATATATATATTCTTGCTTGCTTTTATATCTTTTTATCTATCCATTCATTTATCTATCCATATATCCATCCAATATTTCATCTAAGTACTATTAAAATGTTTTGTGTCATACCTTTTATGAAACCCTCTATTTATAGAGCTATAGTTTAAGAAGTCTTAGCTAAACAGAAACTACAAAAGAAAGAAAATATTTTTAAAATTTAAAAGAATTTACTTTTTGGAAATACTTTTGAAAATGTAAACAAAATTGTAATAATTACTTATTCTAAAAGAGAGATGAGGCTTTTTTTTTATTCTTTTTTATTTATTGACGCATTTTTTATCTCTCCAAAGTAATGACATTAAATACAAAAATAATATTAATTCATCATTCAGTTTTAAAGATAAATGATCTGATTCGTTTAAAAAATGTGGAAGATTCCACTTGTAGCTTTCAAAGTTTATGTTTATCGTTTTAATATTATTTTTGGGAGAGAAAAAATTGAAAATCAATACCAAAAATGAACTTACATTAAAAGATATTTATATGAAATGATTTCGATTTATAGAAAAGTCGATTATTTTTGCACCCATTATGTAAATAAATTGTATAGAAATGTCAAAAAAAATTAATTCCTTCATTTATTTATTTCTTCTGATAAAAAGCAGTATTATTTATTTACTTCTTTTTATATTTTTAAATATATAAAAATTAAATGATAAAAATCTAAATACTATAAATCAACACACATCACACACATAAGACATATTTATATTAACTATTATTAAAATATTATTAGAGTTGATGAAAACTAAATAAAACATATACAATATAATAACAATAATAATAATATTGTAATTCAAACCTAAATCGAAAACTTTGCGTGCGAAAATATATTTGTAAAATAATATAGGCGCTATTGCACCTGACCGCAAAGCTACTTTTTCCTTAAAAACCAAAATAAAATTATATTACTCTGCAAGCGCTTTCCAGAGACGTGCTCTCATCTTTATAGCTATTAGTGAAGTAATTATATGCAAATTAAGCAATGTTCAAAAGTTAATTTGCATATAATTACTTCACTCAGAGCTATGAAGATGAGAGCATAAAAAGTAGCTTTGCGGTCAGGTGCAATAGCGCCTATATTATTTTGCAAATAATAATAATAATAATAATAATAATAATAACTCAAACACAGGCTTATTATATACCTGTGTCTATATATGTAATATAGGATATATGAGCACAGACTTTCAGATGTTCCATCACTCTCCTCTCTATCTAATAACACTGATACACCCAAGCACATATATGCTGAAAAGATAAATAAATCACCAATATAAGTATTTCATGCTAAACCAGCAATCATCAGTTGGTCCAGATTACCATCTCCCACACATATATACTATAAGTGCTCAGATATATATTAAGATAGACAATCTTCATACTTTAATGGACAGGCTCCAATCTACTACTCACTCCAACTCTTCAACCGTCCATCCAATCGAAAATTTGATGATGGAATGCTCGAAGGCCACCCTGAGGCTGAGATTCTTGTCACACTCATGTTGACCTAAGGTCAATCTGAAACCCTACATGTACAGGACATAATCCGTTTAATACATATGCAAGGATGGGCAGACATCTCTACAATGTAATAACTGAAACACAGGCTTATTATATACCTGTGTCTCTATATGTAATATAAAGTATATGAGCACATACTTTCAGATGATCCATCACTCTCCTCTCTATCTAATAACACTGATACACTCAAGCACATATATGCTGAAAAAATAAATAATCACCCATATAAGTATTTCATGCTAAACCAGCAATCATAAATTGGTCCAGATTATCATCTCCCACACATATATATTATAAGTGCTCAGATATATATTAAGATAAACAATCTTCATACTTTAATGGACAGGCTCCAATCTACTACTCACTCCAACTCTTCAACCATCCATCCAATTGAAAATCTGATGATGGAATGCTCGAAGGCCACCCTGAGGCCGAGACACAGGTATATAATAAGCCTGTGTTTCAGTTATTACATTGTAGAGATGTCTTCCCATCCTTGCATATGTATTAAATGGATTATGTCCTGTACATGTAGGGGTTCAGATTGACCTTAGGTCAACATGCGTGTGACAATAATAATAATAATAATAATAATAATAATAATAATAATAATAATAATAATAATAATAATAATAATAATAATAATAATAATAATAATAATAATAATAATAATAATAATAATAATAATAATAATAATAATAATAATAATAATAATAATAATAATAATAATAATAATTCAATTCAATTTAATTGTTTATTTATTTAATGTACATATCGACAGCATTTAGCTAATTATAGATTGCACAGTAATGTAATTATTAGATACAAATTTAAATAAGCATTAAAATAATAATAATAATAATAATAAAATAAATAATACCAATAAAATTGAAAAACAATAAAATGCACAAATAAATAAAAAGGCAATATATCAAATGAAATCAAGGATAATATTTTTTTATGAGGACTTTAGTGAATTGTTTAAAATCCAAATTAAAAACATCATCATTAACAAAATCTTTGTTATAAGTTCTAGGTAAACGAAATAAAGGGGAAAATCTTAATACATCAGATTTACAAATTTTCAGTTCAAAAACATTGTGAATACGAGTGTTATAATTCTGTTTCTTAATACCTAAGTTAGAAAGCAAATTAGATACAGAAATATTCTGGGAGATGAATTTATGAAGAAGTTTGAGATCTCTTGTTTTTTGTCTCAGCAGTAAATCAACATAGCGTTCACTACCTAAAGTATTTATTTTTGCAAATTTGTCAAAAACAGACTGAATTCTTATGATATCTGTCCTGTTATGAGGACTCCATATAATTGAACCATACTCCAATATGGGAAGAACTAAGGATATAAAAAGTTTAATCTTTGTAAATTTATTAAATGCTTTTTCATATCTGTAAATAGCTCCTACAATTTTAAAAGAGTTATTCACCATAAAATTAATGTGATTATGAAAAAATCCATTATTGGAAAATATTATTCCTAGATCTCTTTGATGATCATTTGTTATAATTTTAGAGTCCCCAATATAGTAGAAAAACCTTAAGACTTCAGATTTTCTAGAGTAAGAGACAATGGAGCACTTATCCATAATTATATTCACACCAATTCAAGAAATTATCTATATCACTTTGAAGTAAAAACAATCATTAATAGAATAAATATGCCTAAAAATTTTGCAATCATCTGCATAACATAGAAGATGTAAAAATTTAATGCATGTTTTTAGGTCATCAATGTATACATTAAATAATAAAGGTGCAAGAACACTGCCTTGAGGCACCCCAGTGAAGCAATAATATGGAAATGACAATTTACTATTAAACCCACACAAGACATTATATCCCTAAGAAAAGAGTCAAACCAATTAATTAATAATTTAGAAAAACCTAACCTGCAAAGCTTCTGAAGAAGAATTTTATGATTAACTCTATCAAAAGCCTTGGATATATGAAAATAAACAACATCTAGCCTAGATTGATTCTCAATTGAATTTGAAATGTGATCAAAAATAGTTAGCAAATTTGTTTCAATGGACCTATTAGGCAAAAATCCATGCTGCTCTTGTGCCAAAACCTTAGAGACCTCCAATATAATTTTATTATATAAACATCTTTCAAAAATTCGAGCAACAGTGTGTAGAATTGAAATAGGCCTATAGTCACTTACCAAATTTCTAGATCTTTTCTTAAAAATAAAAACATTAACAATTTTAAGTGATGTAGGAAAAGTACCATTTGCCAAAGAGCAATTAAAAATATGCAAAAGAGGAGAAGCAATGTATTCAGCATATCCTTTATAAATGAAAGCTGGAATATTGTCGAGGTCCACACTAGAATGTAATTTAAGCTGCCCAATAGCAAAAATAACATCAGATTCAATAAATGAATCAAATGTTATCCTTTCTTCAACTAGATCATTATTTTCAGTTAAATCAGTAAAATAATTAGATTGTTTAAAAAGCTCTGAGAAATAATGAGATAAATCACCAGTGGCTAGATTAGAATTATTACCCTGTAATTTTTTTTTGTAATACCTAAATCCTTAACTAGAGACCAAAATTGCAAAGGATTGTCAGAAATATGACTTTCAGTATTTTGTATAAATTTTTTGAAAATCTTTGACAATCTTCTATAATTAATAAAATTGTTATAATAATTTAAGTTCTTAGTTTTCCAATATTTACGATGGTGAAATGATTTCCTTTTAATAATTTCTTTAAGAGAAACTGAAAACCAGAGAGGAAAATGGTTAGTTAAAAAAATTTTCTTAGGAATGTATTTGTCAATTAGTTTACTAAATGATTGTTCAAAAAACTTCATACAGAAATCTACATCAGATGAAGAATACAAATTTTCCCAGTTAAAATTAGATAATTGCAAACAAAGACCCAAATAATTTCCTTTTCTGTAGTTTCTTTTCATAGTTTTAAAGAGACAGAGTCTATTAAATTTAATATTAATATAAAATCCTAAGGGAGGATGATGCAAATCAATGGAAAAAGGAAGAGAAGAATTAGTTAAACTTTCAATTGTAGTAAAATTACTGAGAATATAATCCAATGTGTGATCATTAAAATTGGTGTATGGAATAAATTGTTTCAAATTCAACAAATTGCAAAAACGAACCATTCTCAATGCTTTAGGTGAAAAAGAAACATAATCTATGATAGTAGTACCTGAATATAAATCTGGAATATTTAAATCCCAGTAATAATAACATTATCATAGCCAATCAGAAAATCTTCAAGTGATGTCAAAAAATAATCAAACTCTAACAATGACAAAGTGGGTTTGAGGTAAACATCACCTAAAATAAATTTAAAATTGTGATTTAAAGTAATTTCACACCATGTACATTCACAAAAAGAAGAAGAAAAATAAAGTTCTTTATAAAAAACATCTTTATGAAGAGCACTCAGAGTATCACCACCTCAAGAAATATTATCCATAGATTTGTCAGTTCACAAAATACTGAATCTATCATCAAAAAAAGAACAATCAGGAAATTGTTGATTTAACCATGTTTATGTAAGTAAAATAAGATCAAAATGTTCAGTTTCAAAAAATTGTTTAATTTGAACACAATTAGTCCTCATACCTCTGACATTTATGTAAAAACAAGAAAGGCCTACCATGTTACCTGCAAAGATAATGGAAACAACACAAATAAAAACAAAAAGAAAAAAAGGAAAAGATAAATAAAAAATAAATAAAAATAAAATAGATAGTAAAACAAAATAAATTAAATAAATTCTCTTAAAACCTTAGAGACCTGGCCAGAGATCCATAAAAAAAAGAAATGGAAGCACCACAAGGCCATAAATTATGGGATATTATGTCATTATGTTTATGTGCAGAAACAAAAATATAAAAACAAAAAGTCTTAGAATTATTCATACTAACTTTATGACAAACAATACTAGTTTGTAAATTAGTTTCAAGAAATACTGTAATATCTTTTGAATTGAGATTTACTGGCATATTAGAAAGAAAATATCTATTATAAGTTATATTAGTATTAGAATAAACATCAGCAAAATTAGATTTATTAAATCCATCAGATATATTAATTTTTTTGACCTTGAAAAATCATTTTTACTAGAAGATAAAGAGGAGTATCCAGAATGATTTATCCGATAGTTACTATTTGAATGAAAGTCATGTGAATGTGATCTATAAACTAGACTGTATTTGGGAGCAATATCTGGATAATTAAGAATTTTATGTCTAACAGACTTAGAATAAATATTAGCAAAATTAGATTTATTAAATCCATCAGAAATATTAATGTTCTTTAGTTCTTAAACAGTCATTTTTACTAGAAGATAAAAAGGAGTATCCAGAATGATTTATCCGATAGTTACTATTTGAATTAAAGTTAAGTGAATGTGATCTATAAGCAGGAATCAATTTGGGAGCAATATCTGGATAATTAAGAATTTTATGATTAATAGACATTACAGAAGATAAATTAACAGGAAGACCTCCATTATATCTTTTGTCCATAAAAGAAGCACTCTGTAAATTAAGAGCTGGAATGAATTTAGGAACTACAGCCGGATAATTTAGTATTTTAGATTTCACAGACTTTAAAGAAGATAAAGTAACAAGAAAACCTCCATTATCTCTTTTCCCCATAAAAAAAATTTGGTGATTTAAATTTACCATGACAAAAAAAAACCAGAATCAGAAAAGCAATCATTAATGGAATTTACCTCAAACCAGGATGAGTTATAAAAACATCTACTCTTAAATTTGGAATGAGGCAAATTTCAACATACATTATTATTATTATTATTATTATTATTATTATTATTATTATTATTATTATTATTATTATTATTATTATTATTATTATTATTATTATTATTATTATTATTATTATTATTATTATTATTATTATTATTATTATTATTATTATTATTATTATTATTATTATTATTATTATTATTATTATTATTATTATTAATTTCATCATTAACTAAATTAACTTCAGGAACACAATCATCCAATTTGATATTTTCACCAATATCTTCAAGGCAATAGGCTGAAGATGAACATACAATGTTACCATCTTCAATAGCAGAGAACTGATCTCTAACAATAGAAGAACTAAAAATTTGATCAGAATATTCAGAAGATGACAATATGCATTGAATGCCAATATCATTAGTATTAACATTTTTACCAAGATCTTCAAGGCAATTGGATGAAGATGAACATACAATGTTACCCCCTTTAATAGCAGAGGAATAATCTCCAGGAATATAACTAAAAATTTGATCAGGATATTCAGAAGATGATAACATGCATTGAGTACCAATATCACTAGTATTAATAAGTTTATCTTTGATCACTGAAGAATTTCTACAATGATGAGACATTTCAATTATTAAATTATATATAAAAGAAATTGGAAGAGATAAAATCATTTCAAAAGAAAAATTACTAGAATCATGAATAACACTGTCAATTAAACTATCTATAATAATAATAATAATAATAATAATAATAATAATAATAATAATAATAATAATAATAATAATAATAATAATAATAATAATAATAATAATATAATAATAATAATAATAATAATAATAATAATAATAATAATAATAATAATAATAATAATAATAATATAATAATAATAATAATAATAATAATAATAATAATAATAATAATAATAATAATAATAATAATAATAATAATAACAACAACAACAATATTGTTTATAATAATGATAATTGAGCTACAAGTTTATGAAGCCTTGTAATAAATACTTATGTATATATAATAAATTATAGTAAAGATTTTATAATATTTGTCTAAATTGCATGTTGTTAATAAAGTGGTAATAATTGAAAGTTTGCTAATCTTTCACATGCATCTACAGTTGTTTCTTGGACAGCCAATCAGATTTTTAAACAGCTGTCTCTTAAGAATGATCAGGCTTTGACATATGGCAGAGATTTTAATAAGAAAAGGATGATACCAACATTTTCTCAACTTAACTTTTATATAGTAAAATCTCTGCCATGTGTCAAAGCCTGATCGTTCTTAAGAGACAGCTGTTTAAAAATCTGATTGGTTGTCCAAGAAACAACTGTAGTCATATGTGAAGCATTAGCATACTTTCAATTATTACTAAAGATTTTATATAAAATAATTAATAGTAATACTATAGAATAAAATAATATATCAAAATGTAAAATTACATTCATATTTCTTTCTATATTACTTTTGCCTGAGATAAATAAGGTATCTATAGACTTTATTCTATTTATAAAATATTGTAGAACAATGATACTATATTATTCTAAAATTTTATTTTTTAAAATTAAAGAAACAATTATAAATATATATATATATATATATATATTACAATTTAGTCATTAGCTAAATTTATCGTAATGTGCATGAAAGAAAATGCTGAACAAAAATCATCATCACATTTTCATAAAAAAGGAAAGCTGTTGGGCATCCAAGTTTAAACCCTACAAGATCAAGTTCTAAAAGCTTTAGACAGAAAGAGAGTGGGTCATCAATTATATTTTTTATTTGTTTGTGTGTTAATAGAAAGGTAATACACACATTTAAACTATTCAATATTTAATTTTTCTGTTAAAAAGCAAAGTTACACATATATAGGCAATGTATGTGTAATCTATTTAATTGTTTTATATTTCAAATATTAAACATTTTAACTTTCTTTAAAACTAACCTACACTTGCTGAATTTTAATATTTTATTCTTTCTCTATTTTACTTTTCTATAATTGTAATTTGGATTTAAAAGCTAAGGATTTAATTTTAAATATTAGGGTTATAATTTCTAAACTAGCATTCACATTATTTTGATGGACAGTTTATGAATGATTTGAAATGATAAAAGTATGTGTGTACATTACATACCAATATTTACATTTATTATATATTGAAAGGAAAAAGGGTTAAATCTGTCAAATTATTTTTTTTACAATTTTGTGTTAAGGGAGAAAATCTGTTGAATCAGATATATATTTTTGTAGCAATTTTGTTTTTGTAAATTATTGTTTGTCATTTTGGAGTTTAAGCTTGGTGGGAACTCTAATTTTGAAATTGTCTCATCTTAAGATCAAAAGAAAGAAGCTCCATTTTTAGATATTACAGATATATGTGAGGAAAAGGGATTAAGACTATTTTTTTTCTTCAAGACAAAAGTTTGTCTGAAAACCAGGTGTGCAATTTTTTTTAATGTTCCTAAAAAAGATTGCACTTTCCAACTAAAAATAAATTGGTCAAAAATAGCAAGTCACACTATCACTCTAATTGGGTGAGTTGACTCAAAAATCAGATATAAAAGCAGTCTGGAAAATCGGTTGAGAGATTATTATATTTGTGATAGAGGCCTTTTTTAAAAAATTATCGAAACTAAAGCAGATAAACATTTTTAATTCTGCTAGATAACCCTTTTTTTAATCATTTTTTCTATATCAAGTTTTGAATGTTGAAAATATAAGGATGGCGGGGTAAGAAAAATTAATATATGTCTCGTCTGTCTACCAGACTCATCATCATCTAGCACATCATATAGAAAAGAAAAGATGTCTTGTCTGAAAAATAATATTCTACACCTTTCAACTGACCAGAAAAATAAGATGTTTTTAAATAGAAAGAAGAAAACATGAAGATGATCAGGAAAATCGACTGATAAATATTAAATCATCAAGTCCAATTAATTGTTCCAGTAACTGAGTTTAAACCCAGAAAATTTATAAATGTGAAAACAACTGCTGTACTTCATCCACTAAAAGAATCATGCTTGACAGGAAGAGAAGAAAAATTAATATAATGATTTCCAAATTGTCCACTAAAGCAAATAACCTCAATAGGATTATCATCATCAAACAATTATACACCTCAAGAAAGAGATTGTTCCAAAGTAAAACAGAAATGGTAGCTGCAGAAATATAGACATTATACAAGATAAGTTTGAGCCCTTGGAAGTTTGCCACAAAACAAAGGATTGGTAATATGACTTTTTATATCTATTTTCTTTATGATATCAGAGTCTTAATAAACTTTTAGCAATAAAGTGGTATATTTTATTTAAAGAACTTTTAAAGACAATTCAGATCGATTCAAACCAATAATTTTTTACTAATAATAACCTTGAGCTTTATAAATGATTTTGAATGTATCAAAATTATTTGTTTATTAATTTACAGTTATGAAATATTAAAGTGTAAAATAATTTTTTGTATTATTATTTTGGTTTTAAATAATATTTTGGTTTTTATGGGGTAAACACACACATACATAATAATACTTTATCTGTGTATAATTGCGAGTGAATGTGAAGGAATAAACAGTATTAAAATAGTAAATTATATTGTTTTAAGAAAGTATAGGTTTCAGAGTGTAGAAGGGAGGGGGAGAAAATGATTTACTTGTTTCTAAAACTTGCTCTTTCCAATTCCACTAGCATTTTTTAACATTCTGCTTACATGTTAGATTATAATGTATGTGTGCCAATGAGTGAATTTTTTTTTTATGAAATACTTTTCTTGTGGATGGAACATTTTAACAAATTGGTTACCCAATTTAATACCATATACATTTGACGGGAAAGGGGGAAGAACTTGAAATTAATCTGAAGATTGCAATATAATCAATTATTATTGTTATTATTATTCATATCAATTTTCATGTTTATCTATAAATTTTCATGTAAATATTAGTAATGCATTAATAAATGTTAATTTGTTTTATTAAACGAGGTGTATATATTTCATTAAGAGTAGTCTTTATTAAGTGTGATGATTCATCATCAAGGTGAATATTAGCTATTTAAGTTCCAATTAGATGTACTAAAATTAAGCAATGATTATGAATTTCTTTATAAAAATTAGGTTTATGATTAGGCTTAGCCCTAAAGCTGTGGTTGAAACCATTATCATTGTCATTATCATCATCATCATCATCACATTTTAATTAATGAACTGTTTAAATGTTTAAAGGCCATAAATAAATATTGATTTCATAGTATTTAGTGATTTCTGAATAATTATCATAACCACCATCCCATCATCTATTTCATGCAAGGATGAGTGAATTGCTATTCTAAATTAATCATATAATCTGAGCTAGTAAAACTTATAAAAAAAGTATTGAAACACATTTATTATGTTAAGCTCTAAGAAATGATTTATGTCTAATGAATTTTATATACTCCACTTTGGTTTAAAGATGTTTTATGTTTACCTAAATATTAGTGAATATAGTGATATGGCTCTAAAAGCAAAATCTCCCATTTTTATTAGAAATAAAGTACCAAAAGGGGATTCAAACCTGGTACATATGAAAGGTTATTAGATATAACTGTGTCTAGATTCAGATAATCTAGTGACGCCCTGCTAGACCATATTCACTTGGTACTTGTTTAAATATGCACTTAACATCAAACCAAGAAATGAAAGTGGATAAAATCTACTGTATGTATACCTGAGAAGATATTTTATTGAGTTACTAGTGTACTCACTCACTTGATTTCCATATACCTGAGTTATAATAGTTCGATCTTAATAATTTGTTTATTATTATTGATATTGTGATATCTTGAGAAATCTAATTATAGAAGTATGTTTCATTGAATCCAATGACCCTTAATATGATTGATAAATCAGTCTGATCTTTGTGTAATAGCCACTACTCAGGTTAAATAGATTATGCTCATGTTAATATAAGTTTAAATAAATTCTGATCAGTTTCATTAAGTTTATTTACAACTTGTTTGAATTAATATTTTTAAAGACTACTTATTGAACACATTTATTTACTTGCAAAGTTGATTTCGTTTATTTGTTTAATAGCTCAGCAAGTTGCATATTACAATTCTATTTCGTTTATTAAGCTAAATAATATTTGTGTTTGAATCTTTTCATAATTATTTAATATACTTGGATCCTTTGATCAGTTTATTTATGTTACAATGGCAATATGTTTGAGATAAGCATTTTGATGTTTTCATATATTTTGCGCTACAATGCCTTTGGACTCAGGTAAAAATATTTATAATGGTAATATTTTATCTCAATATCTTTCCGATCGAAATTTAAGTTACAATATATATATATAATCACATATCTTTCTAATTTTTAATTGACATTCATATTTGTAAGCAATGTGAATAATATCTACTACCAATCAATTACTGGCATGATTCAGTCAAAAAGCTAATATAATATGTTTTTCTTTAAATTGGTTGCATAAATTAGCATTTTGTCTTAACAAAATTTTAACTTTATATTTATATAAACTTTATTTTACTTCCTTTTCTATTGATGAAAACTTTATTTCAATACATTTATATTTTGTAATAGTAAATATAATAAAAAAAAACTAAAAATATAAAGGACTCATATTTTCCAAATAATGCAAGAGAAGTTTCTTATCAAGAGAATATAAAATGGTAATTTTCACAGTAATTCCCTTTTCCAGATTGCTTTCTGTCCTTTGCCTTTATCAATAAATCTTGATATACAAAGCAGAAATTAATGAGGTCATACATCTAGCAATTTTAATTTATTTTATTAGTCTAGTTCAAAGCTGAAATTCAAAATATCATAAATGTTTTGAATCCAAAACTGTTGGTCTAGTTTATATAGATGTTATAGTTAACAAAAATTGAATAAATTATAATATACAGTTCTTGACCTGAAGTAAGATCTATATAAATATTTTAAAAACTTATAGTTTGTATACATAGAATATTTTGAATTTAATGCTTTTATTTAGACAGTAAAATTGAATTGAAGATAAGTGAATTACTTTTAACTTTCAATCACAAGTCTCTATGGCAATGGAAAAATTGAGAAATAGATCTTCAAAATGATAATTTATGCACACTATTATCTAGTAATCACTGATTACTCAATCTTACTATAGATAGCACTAGAGTAGGGGGCTGCTCTTGTTTTGCTATATTGGCAGACATCAAATCACCATTTTATATTAATATTATTACAAGCTATCCTCTTTTAGCACATTTGATATATCACATTAGTAAATTAATTTATGAGCTATTAAATACATTTTGTTTCACATCAAGATTTTTAATATCTGTATAGCCTTAGCTTAGATCAAATCCTGTAGCACTGTTTTTCAACATGAAAGAAAGATTCAAGCAGCTATTAATAAGATTACTTTAATTCTATAATATTCCTTTGTTTACATTCAATGCATTTCCTACATCATATGTTTATATAATTTGCTGCATACAAAAGTTTATATTTATAGATAAATGCATGAAAAATTAAAACTAAACAATCACTACATCCTCTTTTATCATATCCTTTTATTGCATTGTATAATTTCAGCAATTTATCTTTGAAAATATAAAAGAAATTAATAGATTGATGTGATGTGATGCACTGTGACTTCTTTTTATATGGAGTCAGGAATGCAACTATGCCCAGAGAAACCTGTTAGCCACTTTGACTTCTCTTTCCATTCCCCACCCTAAGATTTCCCATATTCTTGTCTATCATGCTCCATTCCATTTTTACAACATAAACTTTGACAACTCCATGGCCTTTAAATTTAAATCTCCCTTGTCTTTTCTCACACCCAGCATAAAAAAACAATAAACCACTTTCTGTATAATCACTTTGTTTATATTTATTCTTCCACAACTTCATTATTTGTACCGTTTCTGTTTTCAGGCAGATGCTTAATATTTTTATGCCTTCCTTACTCAAGTTGCAGACTAAATCACCCATATTTTTCTGTTTATGTGTATATTCTTTTGTTGCTAAAGATTCCCATTCGAGCCTTAATCAGTAAACACTTTCCTTGCTATTATCATAAATTAACTCAAACCCAATATTCTGTTTACTTCTATAAATATTTAACCTCGTTTACTCTCCATACTATTATAATATACACGTATAATATCCCTATCTCCAGTACCAGTTTTTATCTTTATAAATTGTTTATTTTCATCCATCAATAATTCACTTTTCTGGAACAAAATTTATATAATCCGAATTAAATTTGTAATCATTTTTGTTTTCAAAAATT
The DNA here is from genome assembly GCA_028023455.1 of Epiperipatus broadwayi. Taxonomy (NCBI): domain Eukaryota; kingdom Metazoa; phylum Onychophora; class Udeonychophora; order Euonychophora; family Peripatidae; genus Epiperipatus; species Epiperipatus broadwayi. The sequence goes on along the minus strand of JAQFVV010012523.1, from coordinate 3,251,267 downwards.
TTATAAATAATAATATTAAAAATTATTTTTAGCAAAAAAGGAAATCATATATAATCAGTTGTTTCTTTTCATGTTCAAATGTTATCTTTCATTATACAACAGAGAATTACTTTATATAAAAAAAATGAAGAGTAGATGCTATATATTTATTAAATTGTATATTTTTAGAATTCAAACATTTCATTCTTCGTTTCCATTATTGATTTATGCGCAAGAGGGATAGATATTTTGCAACAAACTCGATGTAATTTGTTTCTGGTTGTTTGAATACATAAAATAAAGCACCCAACTCTCATTTTTGTTTAAAAATAGATCACTAACTGCGATTTAAATTAATCTCTGATAATTAAATTTACTGTTAACAGTCGCACTTTTAACGTTGATCAACCAGGCGTATGCCCAGGGATCTGAAGGCTAGTATAAACAGGAAATGCATTTCCCAATTTAAGTGTAATCTTGAAGAATATAATTAACAATTCTGATAACAACTGCTGAGTACAGACGTAGTTTGTTAAAGCTTAAAATAATGGAAAACTACTTAAGATCCCAATGGCACAAGAACGATTATTCAACCTAACGTTACTTTCCATGAAAAATAAATCGTGCGAACACTTAATTTAAATGCAATAATAGATAAATTTGCTGAAATTAAAGCAAGGTAAATAAATTTATATTTTGTTTTTTTTTTTCTTTTATAGTAATATTAATGTCTTATAAGTTAAGTATTACTATATTGATAAGAATAAATGTTGTGTATGTTCCTTTCTTGTATTAAAAATTAAAGGTTTTATTTATTTATTCACTTTTGACTTACTAGGAAGCTCACTCTATACTTATGCCGTGCAGCTCAAAATCCAAACGGTGGCAGTGACTTTAAATTTAACCATCATTCTAAATTATATAGTTTCTAAAATATTTGTTATTTATATTATAAAATCTTTTCTCTTAATGAATATATATTTATAGGCAAATAAAACATCAAGAGTCTAACAACAATCTAATAAAATAATAGATAATATAGTTTATATTTGCCCATGTATTAAAATAAATAGGTATTTATGTATAATATGACATCGAGATTTCACATAGTATTATTGTAGTATTATTCCAGTGATAGAAGAGAAAACATTTTGTACAAGGATAACACTGCCACTTATAATATAATGTTGGCATAAACAAATGTGTAAATAAAGACCGAATTAAACACACAATCTTTTAAAAATAAAAACAATTTTTGTAAGTGAATAATAGATAATAAACCAAAATTTTGACTCTCAACTTTCTTCTGATAAGAATATTATCTAATATTCACTTTAAAAATTGGATGCTGATTCAGATTGCACTTACAGTTATTTTATATCCTACGGACCACCCAAAAACATCACTGACACATCAAGCAATAAATAAATGTCATTGAATAATCAACATGAGGTCACAATATGATCATTTGTTACAACATCACAATTTAATTAAAAAATTAAAGCACAAATTCCATACAACTATGCATGATGAAATCACATAACTAAAATATAAAAATGAAAGGAATGAATAAATTTCAAAATTTCAGAAGTTTATAATTTCTAAAATACGAATTTAAAGTACTTAACAGAACAAGTAAAGCAAAAAACATAATGGACACATATATTAATTAAAAACACACATGTTCAATAAACATAAAATTGATTAAACCAAACTCATAATTTTGAAATACTAAAAGCTTATAACTTCTAAAATACAAATTTTATTCAAATATTGGCCTATAAAAACATGTTAAAAATAATGTAAATGTTGAATAAATATAGAAGCAATTGTTGGAGCATATTAATTCTACAATTAATAATAAATCACATTTTATCTTAACATTAGTCAAAAGAATAATTGTCTAAAATAAAGAATATTAACATTATAATTAATAAAAAAATTATTAAATCTGATTTTTATCTTACCAAAGTGAATATTATTGTATGCTTTATTTCTCAAATATCATTATAAAGAAAAAGATGGAGATGACACAAATTTAGCATGCTTAGCATATGATCACATGATTTGAAAATGTATTTAATAGACAAATTTTGATTCAAAAACTTGTTTTTCAGTTGCCCAATTTCTTCTTAGTTATTTTTGTATGATATATTTTGTAAAAAGAATTTAATTTTACAACACCCTGTTTAATTATTATGTCTTTAACATCATTTTACTTTGAAACCATTGTTAGTAAGAACCAAGTTGATAACTTTTTAAGGCAACATGATCTTCTTAATGATGAAGACAGTGAAAATCCATTTATAAATTGTAGTGACTTCATGACTGAAAAGCAGAGGAAGAACTGCAAGGGTGACTGGGTTTCCATTATGTGATGCTGTGAGTACCATAGTCCCTATCATGAAAAGCAGAGGAAGAACTGCAGGGGTGACTGGGTTTCCATTATGTGATGCTGTGAGTACCATAGTCCCTATCATGAAAAGCAGAGGAAGAACTGCAAGGGTGACTGGGTTTCCATTATGTGATGCTGTGAGTACCATAGTCCCTATCATGAAAAGCAGAGGAAGAACTGCAGGGGTGACTGGGTTTCCATTATGTGATGCTGTGAGTACCATAGTCCCTATCATGAAAAGCAGAGGAAGAACTGCAAGGGTGACTGGGTTTCCATTATGTGATGCTGTGAGTACCATAGTCCCTATCATGAAAAGCAGAGGAAGAACTGTAAGGGTGACTGGGTTTCCATTATGTGATGCTGTGAGTACCATAGTCCCTATCATGAAAAGCAGAGGAAGAACTGCAGGGGTGACTGGGTTTCCATTATGTGATGCTGTGAGTACCATAGTCCCTATCATGAAAAGCAGAGGAAGAACTGCAAGGGTGACTGGGTTTCCATTATGTGATGCTGTGAGTACCATAGTCCCTATCATGAAAAGCAGAGGAAGAACTGCAAGGGTGACTGGGTTTCCATTATGTGATGCTGTGAGTACCATAGTCCCTATCATGAAAAGCAGAGGAAGAACTGCAAGGGTGACTGGGTTTCCATTATGTGATGCTGTGAGTACCATAGTCCCTATCATGAAAAGCAGAGGAAGAACTGCAAGGGTGACTGGGTTTTCATTATGTGATGCTGTGAGTACCATAGTCCCTATCATGAAAAGCAGAGGAAGAACTGCAAGGGTGACTGGGTTTCCATTATGTGATGCTGTGAGTACCATAGTCCCTATCATGAAAAGCAGAGGAAGAACTGCAAGGGTGACTGGGTTTCCATTATGTGATGCTGTGAGTACCATAGTCCCTATCATGAAAAGCAGAGGAAGAACTGCAAGGGTGACTGGGTTTCCATTATGTGATGCTGTGAGTACCATAGTCCCTATCATGAAAAGCAGAGGAAGAACTGTAAGGGTGACTGGGTTTCCATTATGTGATGCTATGAGTACCATAGTCCCTATCATGAAAAGCAGAGGAAGAACTGCAAGGGTGACTGGGTTTCCATTATGTGATGCTCTGAGTACCATAGTCCCTATCATGAAAAGCAGAGGAAGAACTGTAAGGTTGACTGGGTTTCCATTATGTGATGCTGTGAGTACCATAGTCCCTATCATGAAAAGCAGAGGAAGAACTGCAAGGGTGACTGGGTTTCCATTATGTGATGCTCTGAGTACCATAGTCCCTATCATGAAAAGCAGAGGAAGAACTGTAAGGTTGACTGGGTTTCCATTATGTGATACTGTGAGTACCATAGTACCTGCTCTATCAATGCAGGAAATCCATTTTTTTCACAACACAAAGATTAGCAGTCACATGGCAAGTTGGTCACCTTATAAAAAATATTTTCCTTTAACATGTTTGTATGATTATTTGTTGATGTTAATAGTCATTGTGATGTTAATAGATAGAAAGTACTGTACATAGATATTCAGATTTGTATCAATTTCAAAAGCTTATAAGTATCTCATGTGATCAAGTGTAGATTCAATATATATGACAAAAAATCAAATGTGAACAACACTATTTTTTCTTATTTTCATTTTTTTTCTAACTACATAAAACAAAGGAAGTATGCAACATCAGAATTTCTTTCTGGTAAAAAAAATCTGATTAATTGTAAAATTAATATACTTTATTTTCTATGGTTATGGGCATATATTGTAATAAAATTACATTTTACAACTTATATGTTTTCAGTTTTTCGAAATTATAAGCATGGTAAGATCAATTTTCTGTTATTTCAACAATGGGTTTACAGATTTATAATAAAATTCATATTTAAACATATAACCTTTTACTCTGTTGAAATTATGAGCTTGGTATGATCAATTTTACTTATTTCCACAAGTGCCTATTGGCAGATATTGTAAAAAAAAATCATAATTTAGAAGTTATAAGCTTTTAGTATTACAAAATTATAAGCCTGCATTGATCAATTTTACATTATTTCAACATGTGTTTATGAACATATATTGGAATAAAAGTTGTATTTCAGAAGTTATAAGCTTTTAGTGTTTCAAAATTATAAGCATGGTTAGCTCAATCTTATATTATTTCAACATGTGCTTATAGGCATATATTTTTTTTAATAAACTTTGTATTTTAGAAGTTATAAGTTTTTAATATTTTGAAATTATAAGCTTCATATGAGTCATTTTACATAATTTCAATTAGTGCTTATGCCCATATATTATAATAAAATTTGTATTTTAGAAGTTATAAGCTTTTAGTCATTAAACTGCACTCACTGACATTCTAAATTCTAAGGATGCCCAAAATCACCACTGGCATCACCATGTGGTACAGTGTGGATTATTCAGTGTCATTTATTATTTGGATGTGGCAGTGGTGATTGGTGGTCCTTAGAATTTAAAATGTTGGTGAAAATTCTGTAAATCAGCACCAAAAGTTGTTTTTGCTTTTAGAAGATTTTAAATCTGTTTAATTCTGTTGTTAGTTACACATTTGTTTGTGCTGGTATTTTCATCACTCTGCAATGTTGGATTAATATATACTACCAATAAATGAATATTGACATAATGAATACATTACTCATTCAAATGTGTATTCACCCATATATATACATTTACATTTGAAATCATCGGTTTGCCTTTTTTAAAATTCGAATCACAAACACACACACATATATGTTTTTATATTAAAATATTTCCCAAATTATAATAAATGAATAATAATTTACAATCATGTTATTATTTTGTACTTAACAATATGTTACCATGCACTATTTTACAATGTTTTATGTTTAAATAATCAGTGCATTATCTAATATAAATAAGCAAGATGAAAGTTAATTTTATACAAACTGCTAAAAAATATTCCTTTTAATATAAACATATAATTATAAATAACTCATGCATTAAAATTTATATCCTTAAAGCATTAGAAGCATCCTGTAGTATCAGTAATCAAGAATTAATATTAGTAACAATATAAGTAGTATTCTTAGCTTTTTAATTTCACAAATATTTTCAAACAATATATCTGGGATAGTAAGTTGCTTAAAATGTTAAATTTTAAATATTTATTTTTACACAAAAACAGGTATTAGAAGACACCACACCCATGGAACTTTGCCCTCTTTCTATGCAGTGAGAATAAATGTCTATCCAAATTTAATCCAGCTTCATGACTTCTACCCTCTCTTTTTCTCACATTCCATAATACTTGATTGTCTCTATCATCCATCAAACATGCAGCCTTATTTTAAATTTTTTTATAATCTTTTGTGGTCCAGCTTACAATTTCAATTGTCCATTTACTATCATTTCTTTTAGCAATACATTTAGCCCAGTATTACTTCAGTCTCAAAATTATTTCAATGAAATATGTTACATTTATTCTTTCTCCCATACATATATTTTATTTTTACATTTCTTTTTTATTCAAAACATTTATATCTCTATACTTTATTGAGTGGTTTAAAGATTTGGTATTGCTATTCTGTTAAATGTCCATATCTTACATTCCTAAGTAAGAACTGTAAAATAAACTTATTAAAAACATTCCTTTTTAAACACATCTACATATTTTCTTTTAACTTTAAATTATTTCTATTAAAATTATTCCATCTAAGTTTAATTTTATGAATAATCTCATTCATTATGTTTCATCTGTAAGACATTTGTTGTTGTTAACTTCTTCTCATTCATCATCATTAAATTTTATTTTCTTCTTGTGAAAAAATTCATTGATCATTATGCTAATCTTTTTGCATATGTCTGCAGTTGTACTTTCTTGATTTTATTTGATAACTCTTAGAACATTTTCTGAAACTCTGAAGCACTATTTTCAAAAAAAAAAACAATTATTTCAACTTCAAAATTTAGATGTCTTAAATAGACTTTAGCTTTCTTTTTTAATCTACAAAATATTTCTTGCAAAACTTCTGTAAAATGTGTTGCCGAGATGGAGTCATCCTGTTGTACATCCTATTCAATGTTGATCTTTTTAGAATTGTTATGTAATCTGTTTCATTGCTATCGTATTTGGTAATTTTTTAAAGCCAATAAACATCACATGATCATTATTTTTTCTACTTGCTCTTTACTGTTATTAAAACAGGCAAAACTCTCTATACATATTGCCACTCAGTGCAAGCCAGAGTAATCAATGGATGCCAGAAGACCTGTGCATAAAATCCCCAACTAGTGCCTACTCATCCAATATGCCCAGACTTGGTTTTTGACTTGTGGCCTTCATCAGTAAGGAGCCATGGATTTGAGTGCACTGCACCTAGATCTTAGGATTTAATGCAACCATCCAGCAGCCACCTTTTATTTTTATTTAACTACAAAACTATGAGACTTAAAAAAAACTATAATATTTTCAATCCAAGCTCATCGGCTTATATAGTCATATAGGTCTGAACTCAGTTCATTACCCATACATTTTGGTGTCTTTGGTTCTTTAATAACCATAGCCACCACTATCCTATTCGGCAGGATTGATTTTAAGCCAATAAACATCACATGATCACTATTTCACATGCTTGCTCTTTACTGTTTTTAAAACAGGCAAAAAATAGATGTAGTATTTTAAATCAAAGTTGTGCAGTATATAAATGGCTGTGTGTTTGTGGGAAAGCATATACAGGTGAATCTTGGTGTACTTTGGAGAAAATATCAATGGGGCATTTGTTGCTATATAAATGAGTGCAAAAATCAAGATAAGAGAGTGTTAGAAACAGAAGTATCACCTTCAGTATTTTTTGATCATAAAGTTACATGTAATTATGTTTTTGATTTTGATTTTAATAAAATTAAGATTCTGTGTATTGAAAAAAATAATAATAAATGTAAAATTAAAGAAGCTATGTTAATAAAAACTGGAAAACAACATTTGATAAATATACAGGCTACTAATATAAAAATTAATGAATTGTGGGAAAATTGAAGTATGGCAAATTTGAATATAGTTGATAATAACTACTTAGATAGCTGAAAGTACTTCTATTAAATTATAGTAGATATTTGTGTTTTTTTAAATATTATTTACTATATTAATTATTGTATTGTTTTTCTAAGAATTATATATATTTTATTATAATTGAAATACAGACATTGATTAATAATTTACATATATATCATATCTTTCAAATTAAGTACTGTTTTAATAATAATAGTTATTATATAATATAAGCTAAATTATGTGGAATATTGGTTATATTTAATTGTAGATGTTTTCCAAAAAAATGTAATACATTAAAAACTGATTTAAGGCTTACCTGATTTTACTGTTTAAGTGTATATCAAATAATAAAATAAGATTGCCTTAATAAGTAAAATTATTAATAAAGGAAAAGATTTTTAATAGATATCAATTAGTAGTTACCATTATATTCTTAATTATTATTAACAAGTGAAAGTTATCTAAGTAGATAATTTAAAAGAAAATTATCCATTGGTGTTTTTTATCAAGTTCAGCATATAATTTTGGTTTAAGCTCCAATATCGTGTGGTATTTGTTTTGGCATTCCATCATAGCAAACATAAATGTAGGGTTTCATAAACATTTTAATATTACATAATATTCAACTCTTCCTTTTATCAATATTATGATACATGGGAAATCTAATGTTTTGATAGTTTCATGGCGAATATGTTGTTATCTATTCTGTTGTTTTCATAAGAATATTTAAAGAACAAAGTTTGTCTTTTCCCTCCTACATGACTCTCTGTTGTCAGTGCATTATTTTTTTTGTTTTAAATACAGAATCCATTTTAAAATATTTGAAAATAAAATAGAAATTTTAAAGATGAAAAAATGTATTATTATTCTTTTTGATTTTTTTGCTGTCACCCAGTAACCAATAATAATGAAGTCACTTTTTCATTATTATTAGCATGTGAACAAGAGTTTCTCCTTTTTTAATTGTAATAAACCCATTGTTTCCATTTGATATAACTTAATACAATTCATTTTCAAATTTTAATAAATGAATTATTCATTCACTCCTGATTTACTCAGCTATAAATGTATTTACTAAACACAAGATTTTTAATTGTTTTCTTTATTTATTCATTTATAAACTATAGGAGGTTAATAAATATATATATATATATATATATTCAAATCAATATACAATCCTCATAGTCTTTGCCAACAAACACCATGAAAGGCTATTTGTGGGAAGGTTAGCCTTTTAAAGTGTTAGTTGGCAAAGATTAGGAGGATAGTCAAAAGCATTCCATAAGTGGATAAAATTTTAAAAGTTATACTTTACATAAATAAATAAGCTTATATTTTTTGTTCTGCTCTGGTCATAGTTTGTCTTTCTATGGTTGCCTTCCATGTCCTCAATACATGACCATTCTAATTCTTATTTTGTAGGAAATAATCATAAAGAGATTGCCCTAATCAAATAGTAAAAGTTAATCCCTAATTTTTTGAAAGATATTTACCACTATCCAATATCTCCATCTATTAAAGGCTCATCCACCTAAAGCACAAGATAAAGAAATGTATAAGTTTATAAACACCAAATCAGAGAAAAAATTAAATTTCTAACCAGTGTAGTTAAAAACTGTCTAAAAATTGATTCAACTATAACCTTGTAATCATCTTAAGCATGAAAACAGACAGTGGAACAGAAACTAATTAAAAAACCGGTAAGATGAGAGCTATATTAACTTTTTCAGTTCATCATTACTGAGTTAACAAATGAACTGAGGGAATGAACGATCATTATAAAAAAACAATTCGTGGATAATTAAGTTACCATACATCCATACTTGAAATAAAGACATAGCAGTGTGATAATAAAATAATATATAACATGTTAAGACTTTATGAATCCATTTTTTCTTAATAGGCCTAAAATAAGTAATTAAAATACATAAATTCTTAGAAACAAATTCTAAACTTTTTATTTATTTGTGTAATTAATATTTCCCTGTTATATATTTCCTGAGTACACAACCATTAATATTTTATAGTATATTTTATAAATAATATTTTTATCTTATGTATTTTATAAGTGCATATTCTTAAATACTTTCGTAGTATATTTTGTAATGAATATTTTTTATATATCTCATGAGTGTATATAACCTGATGTGTTTTTATATTTTTTATTCTAATTTATTTTATTATTAATAATGTTGTTTTTTTCTGGTATTTTATTAATTACTTTTTTTTATCTTGTTGTGAGACGAGTTTTTGTATTCTTTAACTATTTAACAATAACACACTTATTATGTATTAATAAATTCCAATTTACTAATTCATTAAAAGTAGTCACTAGTTCTTTTTCTAGGAAGTTTTTGCATCAGGGTGTTGCTAATGAGATTGCTATTCATTTAACTGAAATTTAATAGATTAAGAAAAGCTTTACTAAAGCACAAATGCAACCTTCACTTTCACAATATTCCACTAATATCAATCCCTTAAAAACTGAACTCGTTCTTGATTACATTAAACTAGAAAAGGTCCAGGAACAATAGCAATTTATATATATATACAGGGCCGGATTTAAGACAATTGGAGCGATTGGGCCCAATCGGGCCCCGCACTTGCAGGGGGCCCGCATCACCACCAAAATTAACAAAAAGTTATTTTTTGAAATGTAAAGCAAATTGCTTTTGACGATAAAGGATAAATTATAAATTATTCAAATAATTAAAAATATATTTATTTTAAGTTTGCATTGATGGATGAGATTTATTATAGTGTTTATTAATAAGCATTTATTTTATAACGTCTTGCATGCGATTATAATTACGATAGAATGACAGCCTGTTAAGCTAAATTGCGCAGACGCTGTGAGAATGTTGTTAATAAATGAATACCTTCGAACAACCACATGATATAGTATTTATATAAGAGTAACTATATCATGTGGTTGTTCGAAGGTATTCATTTATTAACAACATTCTCACAGCGTCTGCGCAATTTAGCTTAACAGGCTGTCATTCTATCGTAATTATTGTGTTTATTATAATATACATATATATATATTATAATATAGAAAACGGATACCCGTAAGTGTCGTTTTTGACTAACGTTTAATTAATCGGATAGTACTATCTTCTCTCTCAATTATTCAGATTCTGATATAGATGGAAAAATGTTATTTAAAGAAATGGAAGCTTTAAAATCTATTCTTCCATCAGAATTTTTTGAAAATCCATTTAAAATGTTCAAATTTTTATCGGAAAATGATAAAGCAACGGCATTTCCAAACTAGTTTATAGCTCTCCGAATATTTTTAACAATTCCAATGAGTGTTGCTTTTAGAGAGAGAGATCATTTTCCAGGCTAAAACTAATAAAAAACTATCTGAGATCGACAATGAATCAGGATAGATTAAATAGTTTAGCAATTATGTCGATTGAAAGTGAAGAAGCAAGAAAATTGGATTTTCAAACTATTTTAGAAAAATTTACAGAACAAAAACTTAGAAATATGTAAATTCATATTCAATGATGTAAATTTATATTCAATAAAATGGAATTGTTTTTGTATTTTGTACATTTTTATTTTTAATGTATGTAGAAGTTTACCTATCTTATGATCCATGATATTTGATTTATATATATATATATATATTGAATTTGCATTGTATTTAAATATTTAATATATAGACCCCCCCCTCAAAAAAAATCCATTCGGGCCCTGCATTTATTGGATCTGGCCCTGTATATATATATTAGGCAAAATTATTCACTAACTTTATTCATATAAAAACTATTTAAAAAATTTGGCCAAAACAAAACTATGCAATGTTAAAACCAAATAAACCTAGAAAGAATGCATACCTTTACTGCAGAATAACATTGTACTATTGCACTTTTTAAAAGCTTTTTGAAATAATTATATTAAGAAGAATGTTGTCTATAGTTGAGAGTCATCAAATAAACAAGTTCAATTTTTTGACATCAACATTGAAAATGGCTTTCAAAATAAATTAAAAATTGGTGCAAACATTCTGTTTTGAAAAGTAGTCTCATAAATGTTTCACAAAATTTGTAATGCATGAAAATCTTTAAATTATTTGACAAAATGTCCTCTAATAGAAAAATTCAATAAATACTATATGATAATTTAATAGATTCAAAATGTTATGCAATAGACTCACCAAGAATTAATTTCTCTCATCTATTTTACTTATTATATCTATCAGTGATTGTTCCAAAACAGAATTCAGAGCCCTTGTTTATGTCATTGATATTTCTTTGCCTTCTTAAAAAAATATTTTCTGAATTAGATGTTTATCAATAAGAATGTGATAATATTAGTAATCTTTTCTGAGGTCATATTGATTATCCAATGAAGACAGTATGCTTATGTTTTTTATCTAACCAATAGAGAATAATCTCAATATATTATTTTGCTTTAATAGACTGAAATACATTCCTACTCTAAGTTATTTAGGAATTACCTTGGATTGTATTCTAATGTAGTTTCTTCATTTATGAATGATTAATTCAAAAATAATTTCTACGTATAATGTTCATGGTAAATTACCTGGTGGTACTTTGAGTTGTGATGGAAATACTAAACAGTCAGCTACTATTACTGTATTCTGTTGCGGAATATTGTAGGTCTTTCTAAAGAAAAAATATTCTAACCTTATATAAACTCAAATATTGTCATAAGAATTATTCCTGATACACTCAAATCTCCTTTTTAAGAATTTCTTATTCTTTTACATAATAATTGGCCAGATATCAGAAGAGAATGTAATTTACACAAAATTTATTAAAACAAAAATACCCTCTTAAACTTGATGGCTTTCCAATAATGCAAAATATAGTGTGCCACTTAAGATTCTTCTGAAATCAAAGTGGTCATTTTGGATAGTCAATCAAAAATCTATTATCCAAGATGTATATAAAACTGAAATTATTATGATATTCCAAATAAATCTTTTTCCAGATACAAAATTAAACTCAGATTGATGTAAATATCTTATCAACATATTTAGAAAGAATTGTGATCATGGTGCTCATCTTATTGAAATAATTAAGATTTATCTATCATTGGATTTAATATGTGTAAATGAAGTTCTGAACATGACCACAAAAATTAATGTATTTATTGTTTTCTCTTTCAGTTTGTATACCAATGCCAAATATTTAGGATAGAAATATTTTTTTTATCATTTGCAACTACATATAAAGCAGAATATATCATCTGTTTAAACAGCATGGGTATGGTCTGTATTTGAGTTATTTCACATCTTAATGGTATTCAGACTATTTTTTTCCAATGAGTGGTCTGACCTACTTTAACATAGAAATTTACTTAATTATATATGGATATTCACTTGATATCTAGGTTTTATTTCAATTCATTATTTGTACAGTAAAATTCAGCAATTGTGACTGGTTACATTAACAATGTATTTAATATTTTTATTGCTGTCATATATATAATTATATTTAGAGATTGAAGTGTTTTATATTAAATATCTAAATATAATATTTATATATTGCTGTCATATATATAATTATATTTAGAGATTGAAGTGTTTTAATTAAATATATTGATTTCCTAATGTATCTACATAATGCTATGATTATAAAATCAAAACACACCTCAGTTATTTAACAGTTTGAAGTCAATTTAATAGTTTAACATTTTGAAGCATCAATGTAACATGTTATTCATATATTGTAAGATCTTTGGCCCACTACATACAAGAGATATCAATTAGAATACATGTATAAAATTAGAGAAATAGAATAAAATTTTGTTTATATTTGAATGTAGTATTATATAGATTTGCATATGCTTTGCTAAATGCTAGATATTAATATTACTTAAAGGTTACAACAACATTTGGTGAAGATGTTGCCTATAATTTAAAAATATAATTTTGTTAAATAATTTTACTATATAAGCTAAGAGTTTTAGTTTATATTCATTGTTAATTATAGTTTATTTACTTCTAATAAATACTAAAATGATTTTCAATGATTTTTACAAGGCAAAAACAATGTAAAATTTTGTTTTGCTCCAGATATATAAAGTTTAATTACTTTACTGAAATTCAAACCCATATTGTATTATTTAATTAAAACATGTCTTTAATTTGTTATTATTGAAATTTCCAATTACTATTTTTTTTCCGAGTAAGATCATATATACACATTCGCGAATAGATACGGACAGAATATATACACGAAACAAACCATATGATAACCTCTTTATAAATCATGATTTATTATATAAACTATTATAAAATACATAAAATATTCCAACGTTTGTACTATATTTTTTTATAGTCTTTATCAAAGAACAACTTAAAACATTTTGATGAAGACTATAAGAGAATATAGTCGAAATGTTGGAATATTTTTTGTACTTTATAATTGTTCAAATAATATATATATATATATATATATATATATATGAAAGTAATGGGCTATTTTTAAAATCGAAGATTGTGTTTCTTTGTTATTGATTTAATTTTTACAGACAGAATATTTAAAAGTGTAAGAGTTGATAATTGTTTAACGGAATAAATTATTTAATAGAGACCTATTGGAAAATCCTTAAAGAGTAGATGCATTAACCTTAGTTTAATAGTTTATGGAAAAATTTCGTGTAATAGTAAAATCTTACGTCGTTTGAATCTCCAGAGAAGGCAATGAAGCATTTGTCATTACATATATCTAGATAAAGAGGTTAAAATAACCTACAACATATTCATAAACAAAAAAAAACTAGTAAACTTTTTAATTACCTATAAATTGAAGATATTTTTATTCAATATCTCATTCTTCACCTGTGACTTCAAAGATGTTCACTGATTAACTAGTATAAGAATGGTCATTAATGCTCAGTATGTAATGACAATGTATAACAATTTTAGGATAACGTAAAAAATATTTCAATAAATGAATATTATGTTTTATACCAAATTTTGGAGAATATTAAATATATAAATATATGGGATAACCATTGTATAACAATATTATCATATATATTAAACTGAGTACGTTGTCTTTCCAAAACGTGAGTAATAAAGAAAGTTTTATTATCATCTGTGAGTACATACGGATATGGATGGTGCTAAATTCTTTATTAATATTTGTTTTTATAACGAAATATTTATAAATTTATTAAATCCTTTGTAACATTAATATACACATAGTAGTATATATTATTCACAAACAATTTTGATAAAAATGTAAATTAAGACGATCTAAAAGGAAATTAGCAATTTACTTTTATTTCTTTTTTTTTAATAAAAGTGAGCCACTTTTCATATTTGTTACACACTCTTTAATTTCCTACTCTACGTAATTTAATTTGTGATGCAGTTTTCTTTTGATTAAAATAAAAAAGTGAAGATGACAACCGTAAAAATCAATAATATATATAATTTCAGAATTTATTGAATAAATAGCGTGTTAGTAATTTTAAAAATCCCTTAAATAATCTACTGTCAGCGTACATTGTGTACATATAGAAAGAGATGAGATATATAGACAAAAGAGAAAAAAATTACAGAGAACAAGTAAAGATATAGATAGATAAATATATAAATAGTTAGAATGTTGAATATATTTATATAGATAGGTTTTTTGAATTATATACATGTGTGTGTAAAAATATTTAGTATGTGGAGCCTCATAGTTCTACTTTCACTCTTAGCCTTGGACAGTTAACCTTGATTGGGTATTGTTCAACAAGGGATTTCTAATTAAATAATTATAAATAGAATACTCCAAATACTAAATATTTTTTATCTAAATAACCAAAATAATAAGATATATAAACGATTACCTTCAGTCTTTAATATGTATATTCCAGATTAAGTCTCGTGTCACAGTACAATAAATATTTTGAAATATCCATTCATAAATGAGTATGATTTTTCCAACTTTGAGGAAAAAAGAAAAAAAAAACTTCTAGAAATGAGCATTTCATTTACAATAGTGTCCTTTAATTAGATAGATAAATTGTTGTTTAAAAATATGACTATATAAATGGAACGCGATAAATGATTAGATAGATAGATAGATAGATAGATAGATAGATAGATAGATAGATAGATAGATAGATAGATAGATAGATAGATGGATAGATAGATAGATAGATAGATGGATGGATGGATGGAAGGATGGATGGATTGATGGATGGATGGATAGATAGATAGATAGATAGATAGATAGGTAGGTAGATAGACAGACAGACAGACAGACAGATAGACATATAGACAGATAAATAGATAGATAGATAGATAGATAGATAGATAGATAGATAGATAGATAGATAGATAGATAGATAGATAGATAGATGGATGGAAGGATGGATGGATTGATGGATGGATGGATGGATGGATAGATAGATAGATAGATAGATAGATAGATAGATAGTAGTAGTATTGATGGATGGATGGATGGATGGATAGATAGATAGATAGATAGATAGATAGATAGATAGATAGATAGATAGGTAGGTAGGTAAGTAGGTGGATAGACAGACAGATAGACATATAGACAGATAGATAGATAGATAGATAGATAGATAGATAGATAGATAGATAGATAGATAGATAGATAGATAGATAGATAGATAGATAGATAGATAGATAGATAGATAGATAGATAGATAGATAGATAGATAGATAGATAGATAGATAGATAGATAGATAGTGTAATTTAAAAAATCTGATAATTCAGATCAGCTATATTACAGTATGTCAAAAGATGATGTGAATCTTCTCAAACTTCATGTCTATATATAAAAAAGAACTGTCTGAGTTAAATATTTTTGAACAACTTGGGTTAGAACTGAACAAGAATTTTTTTTTTCCCTGGTTAAGCTCAAGAAAAAGAACTATAACTACGAGAAAATATTGTGGTTTCAAGACATCTAATTAGTAATGAACTGTTTCCTAGCAATGTCAACAATAGTTATTTTTGGTTGTTTACATAGATATAATCTCTTATAAATATATTATGAGGGACTTAAACTCAAACTTTCAAACATCCTACTTCTATCCAACATATCTTATACAACTGATACACATGACCACATACATGTGAAAATAATAAATGATCTCTAATATGCACATTTTAAGCTGAACAAGCACTCATCAGTTGGTTCTCACACACATATACAATCAGTGTTAATTTTATATTAAGATGGCAAATCTTTAAACTTTCATGGATAAACGTCAATCCTCTCCACTCTCCAACTCTTCAGCCATTTCATTGAAAATCTGTGGATGGAGAGTGGAGAGAATTAAAACTTGTCCATTAAAGTTTAAAGATTTATTATCTTAATATAAACTGAACACTGATTGTATATATGACTGGGAGATGATGATCTGGACCAACAAATGACTATTGGTTCAACACAGAATGCATATATTCAAGACCATTATCTTTTTCAAATATGTGGGGTCATGCATATCAGTTGTATAAGATGAATTGTATAGAGGTAGGGTGCTTGAAAATTTGAGTTCAAGTTCCTTATAATTACATTAAGTTTAGTATAGACAATACATACATATTTAAATATTATATATATACACGCCATAAACAATTCCAAAAAAAAAGAAATAAGTGAAAATGAATAAACACAAATAAACATATTGGGTTCCCTATGTAGATTAGTCACAAATATTTCTGAGTTTATACCATAGTCTATTTTTTAGTTTACATTTCAGAAATATTGCATCTTACATTCAGTCATATCCTTCAACAAATCAGTTATTATTGCACATAGTGGAAGTGTTTTTAAAATAATATAAATTAGGTTTGTTTTTTTAATGAAACTTATGATTAAAACCATCAAAATATTACATGAAAATCAAATAATATGCATACACATGCTGTTAATAGGAATACTAAAATGTCCATTGATTACAAAAGCTTGCACTTGGTGGCACTACTATATGGAAATTATGGTGACTAGAATAGTTGTAAAATGGATGGAAGGGAATAATGTAACGAGGGAAATGCAATGAGGTTTTAAATCAGATAGATGTATAGGAGATATTTTATTTGTATTTATACAACTTATAGATATGAGTAGGAATTCAGGTAAACAGTTATATATGAGTTTTATAGATATATAGAAGGCAGATGATAGAGTAAATAGAAATAGATTATGGATAAGTTTTGCAAATTTGGGAATGGATGAAGCTTTAGTAGATATTATTAAGGAATTATATATATATATATAATCTTCATTTTAACATATATATATATATATATATATATATATATGTTAAAATGAAGATTTGCACAGGTTAAATATATAAAATACATATTTTGCGGGTTCATCCATGTTAAAAAACCTTTTAATATTAATATACTGACATTTCGACTTGGTCACATAAGTCATCCACAGAGTTATAAAAGATAGAAAGATGGTTGTAGAGGCGCTACAATTACTGATTTGAATAAAACGTTACAATTCCACCAATAGCAAAAATGTTAAATTTAGGAATGTTTTTTTAAAAAATCTTTCCAAATAGGAGGAAGTTTGCATGTATCATCTCGCTTATTGATACAATCTGGCCTTTTAAGTATCTCAATGGCTTGTCTAATTTTGCACTGGTAGAGATTATCACATCTGGATATGATCCTGGTACTAGAAAAATCAATTTTATGACCTGAATCTATAGTATGGAGTGAGAGTGCTGATGATGATGAGTGTTGTTTAACTGCATTAGCATGCTCATCTCTCCTAACACTGATGTGATGATTACTCATACCTATGTAAGAAGCTTTACAATTTTTACATGAGATTTGATAGACACCATGAGATTCAAGAGGGATTGAATCCTTAGGCTTGGTTATTATATTGCTGATCTTTCGATGAGCAGAAAATGCTGTATTTATATTATAGCATTTTAATATACGTCCGATACTGTCTGTAGTTCCTTTTACATATGGAACACAAATCCTAATAGCTGATTTATCATCTTTTTGTTTCCTATTTTGTCTATTTTGGGCTTGAAATAAGGCTTTTTTTTATAAATTTGTAATTATAACTAAAAAAAAGCCTTATTTCAAGCCCAAAATAGACAAAATAGGAAACAAAAAGATGATAAATCAGCTATTAGGATTTGTGTTCCATATGTAAAAGGAACTACAGACAGTATCGGACGTACATTAAAATGCTATAATATAAATACAGCATTTTCTGCTCATCGAAAAATCAGCAATATAATAACCAAGCCTAAGGATTCAATCCCTCTTGAATCTCATGGAGTCTATCAAATCTCATGTAAAAATTGTAAACCTTCTTACATAGGTATGAGTAATCGTCACATAAGTGTTAGGAGAGATGAGCATGCTAATGCAGTTATACAACACTCATCATCATCAGCACTCTCACTCCATACTATAGATTCAGGTCATAAAATTGATTTTTCTAGTACCAGGATCATATCCAGATGTGCTAATCTCTACCAATGCAAAATTAGAGAAGCCATTGAGATACTTAAAAGGCCAGATTGTATCAATAAGCGAGATGAAATATGCAAACTTCCTCCTATTTGGAAAGATTTTTTTAAAAAACATTCCTAAATTTAACATTTTTTTGCTATTGGTGGAATTTTAACATTTTATTCAAATCAGTGATTGTACTGCCTCTACAACCGTCTTTCTACCTTTTATAACTCTGTGGATGGCTTGTGTGACCAAGTCGAAATGTCAGTATATTAATATTAAAAGTTTTTAACATGGATGAATCCGCAAAATATGTATTTTATATATTAGATGCGAGTTAATATATGATAATAGTAAGGAAAGTAGTTTATTGTTTAAAGCTTGAACAGAATCTTTAGCAACAAGAGAATATATATGTAAATGGAAAAATATAGATGATTAATTTGTAAATTATGTAAGGAAGGAATAGAAAATCCTAGGCATCTGTTAATGGAATGTAAATGTTTAAAAATAAAAATGGCACATATAATGAAATTATGAAAGAATAAATATGAAAAAAGTGATTATACAGAAAGTGGATTATTGGTTTTTATGCTGGGTTTGGGAAAATATAAGGGGGGGAATAGATACAAAGGCCACAGAATTGACAATGATTGTGTTGTGGAAATGGGATGGTGTAGAATATGGGAAAACTTAGACAGGGGAATGTAAAATAAAGTAGCTAACAGATTTCTCTGGGCATAATTGGTGAGAGATTTCTGACTTCGTTTAAAGAGCAGCTACAGTATATCACATCACATCACTTCACATTACAGGATCTTTAGCAACAAAAGAATATACATGTAAATGAAAAAATATGGGTGATTTAGCCTGTAAATTATGTAAGGAAGGAATAAAAAATATTAGGCATCCGTTAATTGAATGTAAATGCTTGAAAAAAAAGAGTATATATAATGAAGTTATAGAAGAATAAATATGAAAAAGTGATTATACAGAAAGTTGATTATTGGTTTTTATGCTGGGTTTGGGAAAAGATAAGGGGGATTTAGATATAAAAGCTGTAGAGTTGACAAAGATTATGTTGTGGAAATGGGATGCAGCAGAATATGGGAAAACTTAGACTGGGGAATGGAAAATAAAGTGGCTAACAGGTTTCTCTGGGTATAATTGCTGAAAGATTCTTGTCTTCATTTAAGGAGAAGCTACAGTACATCACATCACATTACTCTTTATTGACACCTACGATTATTTTTAATCAAATTTGTCTTAGAAAATCTTGTTTCGCTCACATATATTAAAGTTAATAACTAACGCCGATTTATAAGAATCATTGTAGTTTTCCATTCCTAGTTTACTTCAATTTATAAATAGTTAAAATACCCATAATTTATTAAATATGAAATAACTGTGTAATGATTTTCTGTAAATGAAAACATAAACGTGTTGAAATCCTGAAGAAAATCTATGTTGTTGTTTTTTTTTTTTTCATATGTCATAGCATCGACCGGTAAACCCGCAACAACCGTCTGCAACCAACTGCTTGTTTGGTTGCAAGGCTGCTGCTTGCTGACCTATCGGCTAACAACGCTTGACTAAGAAATCCAATGAAACGAAAATACGATTCATAAGCATCACCGCCTACTGACTTAACTACCATAATCTAAAACTTATAAATATAATAAAATAATAAAAGGCGTAATAAAAACGTGTAATTAATCAAATCTTTTAGATTTGAGACACCAGGTCCAAGTTTGTAATAAATTTTGAACTTTAGCACAGTATAATGCTTTCTCACCAATTTCTCTCACGTTACATATAAAAAAAAATATATTTATTTATTACAATATGTCTCAAAACATTTGCCCATATTTTAGTGTTTCGGGGGAGTAGCGATAAAATTTGATTAATAATTTCATTTTACATTTTAACCCCCCCCCCCGTAAATAATTTTATTATTATATATATAACTTTAAAAAAATGAAAATAGAATTAAAAATTGAACTATTAGAATGGTTATATGAAAAACTACTTTGCATTTTAAAATTACTTACGTTTTCCTTTGTTAAAAAAAATTATATAGTAAGAATAATTAATTTCCATAAGTTTAAAATAAAATGATTATGATAATTTTTTTTTTTATTAAATTTAATCGAATCACATTATTTAAATGAGTTCAAAAATATTTCAATAATTCAAAATAGTTTGTAATTGCTCTCTGTATGTGTGTGTGTATTAAGCATGCAAAACTAATATTTATTCTGAATAAAAAAAAAGAAATTATCTACTATTCTTCTAAAATTTGTAAGACAATTAGTAAGTGAAAACAAAATCAACAAAAGATCTAGATGATGAGAATTTCTTTAACGTTTAAAAAGACATTTAAAAGTCTTTCTTTACGATTTTCTTTTTTAATATTTTACGACATTGTACTTTTTCAACGCATGCTTCATTAAACGCGCTTGTTAGAAGCATTAAACCTTTCAAGTGAATACTTTGTAAAAGGCCTTTACACAAGCTAACTTGCTCGTCTATATAATATGGAAATTTAAATTATTCGTAAAAGTCGTTAATAATAAATAAAATTCATTTAGTAGTAGTATAGCAACAAATATTGTATTATTAATTGAAGAAAATTAAAAAATAACATTTAGATCTGCGTGCAGAAGAAATTAATAATTTTAGAATAATTCAATCTCTCCTATAATAAAAACTACCGTTATATTATAGCTACACATATAGCAGTTGCTTTGATTACATTTATCTATGTTTGTGTAATATATAATAGTTTCCATTAACAACTTTAAGATCAGCAAGCCATATATCTTTAAAGAGCTTGATTATTTATCCTACATTAAAAAATATTGAAAATAAGTTACATCTTTAACATTTATATTATGTATTAAATTTGTTCATCAGTGACTAAAATTTGTATATACATTATTAATATAAATAGTTATTTCTTTTATAAACATAAGCTAAAATTTAAACTTTAAAATTTTAATTACGAAGCATTAATAAAATTAAGTATTCTGCAGATTAAATCGTTGATGCTGCTGCTGTTGTTGTTGTTGTTATTATTATTATTATTATTATTATTATTATTATTATTATTATTATTATTATTATTATTATTATTATTATTATTATTATTATTATTGTTATTATTATTATTATTGTTATTATTATTATTGTTATTATTATTATTATTATTATTATTATTATTGTTGTTGTTGTTGTTGTTATTATTATTATTATTATTATTATTATTATTATTATTGTTGTTGTTGGTGGTGGTGGTGGTGCTGCTGCTGTTGTTGTTATTATTATTTATTAAAAGAGTCAATTTACTTTATTATTTCATTTATATGTAAAGTGATGCTTAGCAGTCACAAATTCAAGTCTGACAAATCCTTTTTCGTTAATTTTTTTAAATGTTTGTTTAATTTTCAGTTACAAAGGTGCTTAAAAAAGCACCAATAGAATAACGTTCATATTTTAGGGTTAACTACGATTAAGCAGTAACCAGAATGTGATAGAAACTTTTTGTTATTGTTAGACGAGTTAAAATATGAGCGTCTATATTATTTTTTATATTTGTTTTTTTTTTTTGCTGTCTTAAATACTTTACTTTTTAAATATATTGTAATGATATATAAATATGTCGTTACATTAATTTAAAATAAAAACTTAAAAGTTCGCAAATAAAAGTAAAAAAACTAAACGCTAAAATTAAAATGTTTGTTAAACGTATATACATTCGCACAGATGCCAAACTTTAAAAATATTTTTTTTAAAAAAACAAATAAGTATTTGAACGTACTTTTTTTATAAAAAAAAAGTACAAGATTTAAAAATAAAAACAGGTATTAATTAATGTAATCTGTAAATGGAAATGATTGTTTATAAATTGTTTGAAAAGCAAGCTAGCCGTGGGCTCTTGTATAATTAAAATGATCTGATGAAAGATAGATAAGAAAATAAAAAGAAATTAGCTTGACCAATGGAAGCACTAAGCCTTGGCTCGGACCCTAACGAAAGTGATGGATTAGTGACGTTTTGTTAATTGAATCCGTGTGGATAATATAAAAAGGGAAATACAGTTTTTTCGGGCAGTTCCAGCGTTGTGTGTTTGAGAATTGTGGTAGGACGCACATACCACACTCTCTATTTAAAAGAAAAATGAAAAGACTGTGATACCTTGAACCAGCTATTGCCATCTCCAGGACATTATCTTCCAATGGAGGCGTCGCGGGAATTAAAAGCAGAAACCTGGACTCTTCTACCATAAGCTATATGAAATGAACAATTATTAAAATCAATTACGAACTTTCGTCAAGTTTTACAAATTAATAAACAAGCCAACTTAAATGTTAAAACGGACTCTTATCTGACTTTTGTAAGTTTTTAAATCAAATTAATAATGTTTAATTTTATATGTTTTCCGATTGATAAAAATCATTTCCATTTTTTTTCTTTCTTATTGTATAAATTGTTTATTGTTTAAATTTTAATTGATGAAATTTAAGGTTGGGTATAGACGTTGCATAGATTCGTTAGCGGTTGATAATGTTGTGGTTTTCACATTCGATTAGAATATATGTCAACGATATCACTGCAAGCATCTTACGATGAATGCTAATGGGATTTGTATATTCCCTATGCAAGTGACGTTTATCGATGATTTTGTATTTTGATCGGTTGTGTTTAATTTGGAATGTTTTTGACCGTGGAATCTGTGCAGCTGATCTGTACTCAACATTTTAAAACAAATTTTATAAAATGCATTTGTGCGAACGTATCTAAATGTTAAATTTAAGTCGGGCGTGAATGGCTATATAGATTTGTAAAGTTATATTAGGGGAGGGTAATCTTAGGTTATTTGTGTCGTTGTTGAATTGGGTCAATGGATTGGATATATTTGTGTAATTAGTAGATGTAGTATAAGTTTCGCTACGTGCAGAATCGCTGAATACACCGCACCAACCCTTTGCCTATGGATGGGATTGTAAGTCGGCAAAAAGGATCGCGGTCCCTTTCCTATGGAGTTTTTATTTTATTGTTCTTCTTGCTATACAGACGTCATATCCCTGTATTGGACAAGAGTCAATGTTTTCTCTAACTATACTGTTCAGATGTCCATTCCTGACAGTATAGTATATTTGTGCTGTTGTATTTTCATGCTACATTGAATACATAAATGTATCAGATGGATTGATGCCAGTTTGACTGCGAATTTTAGCCTAAGGTTAAATCAGGGAAGAATATTTTCTTTTCAAATGCAAATCTATGTAGTCTATTCATACTTGACCATCTAAATAAAATATTAAACTCATTGAAATTTATGTAAATGTACAATTAAAGAGTAATATAAAAATCGAAAAATGTTAAACCTATTCCTCGAATTTAGAATGATTTTATATGTGCGTAAATAAATATTTTATGTGTTAATTTCTGGCAGTGGCTTTTATTTATTGATATTTAAGATATAAATTAAGATATAGATTTTTATCTCTGCGTCTCCGCTGAGCTAGTGACTTGGGCTAACGATCGGAATATTTAAATAAAGTGGAATCTTAACAGCGCGTATCTGCCTACTTTATAAATTTTTCTAGGCTCAAATGCCTAGATGGCGCCCTGGTAGTTGCAGATATTGTTTTTGCGGTTAGATTCGATCTTCACTTTCATTTCGATCGTTATAATTGGCGTCCCAAGTGTGGCCTTACCTCAGAGATTGACCCTGAGAAGGGGAATTGATGATGATGAAATTTTCTATCTTTAATAAATCACGAGTGCCCTGAGAATTTTAAAAGTGAATCATGCCCGTAAATTTTTTTGCTGAAATTGTATAAATATATTTGTTGTATTGACGTGGAGTTACAGTTTGAAATTTTGTCTTAAAGGTGCTGCCAGTAAGAAAAATTGCGCATATGTAGAGATAAATTCGAGGAATAAAAACTAATAAATAAAACGTAATAATAAATCTAAATCATATTTTTTTTTTTTTAAAAAAAAAGTCTTGTTAAATTAAAATCTAATCGTTCAACTTGCCTAAGTAATAGTTAAAGGTAGGAGAAATGAAACTTGGAAGGGAGGGGGCAGAAATTTAGCTGGTAATAGGGAATCAACAGTCAACTTTTTTTTGTAATCATTATATTTGTGTGTAATTACTGTTTTGTCTTGTAAAAAAAAAAAGTTTTGTCCTTTTGAAATTTTCATATATAATCAATTTGTGTAACGTAATTACTAACACTAAGTAAATTCTTTTTTTTTTTTTAATGTTTTTGTTTTTTGAGGAAGTTTACTGATATGTAACGATATATAAATATGTCGTTACATTAATTTAAAATAAAAACTTAAAAGTTCGCAAATAAAAGTAAAAAAACTAAACGCTAAAATTAAAATGTTTGTTAAACGTATATACATTCGCACAGATGCCAAACTTTAAAAATATTTTTTTAAAAAAAAACAAATAAGTATTTGAACGTACTTTTTTTATAAAAAAAAAAGTACAAGATTTAAAAATAAAAACAGGTATTAATTAATGTAATCTGTAAATGGAAATGATTGTTTATAAATTGTTTGAAAAGCAAGCTAGCCGTGGGCTCTTGTATAATTAAAATGATCTGATGAAAGATAGATAAGAAAATAAAGAGAAATTAGCTTGACCAATGGAAGCACTAAGCCTTGGCTCGGACCCTAACGAAAGTGATGGATTAGTGACGTTTTGTTGATTGAATCCGTGTGGATAATATAAAAAGGGAAATACGGTTTTTTCGGGCAGTTCCAGCGTTGTGTGTTTGAGAATTGTGGTAGGACGCACATACCACACTCTCTATTTAAAAGAAAAATGAAAAGACTGTGATACCTTGAACCAGCTATTGCCATCTCCAGGACATTATCTTCCAATGGAGGCGTCGCGGGAATTAAAAGCAGAAACCTGGACTCTTCTACCATAAGCTATATGAAATGAACAATTATTAAAATCAATTACGAACTTTCGTCAAGTTTTACAAATTAATAAACAAGCCAACTTAAATGTTAAAACGGACTCTTATCTGACTTTTGTAAGTTTTTAAATCAAATTAATAATGTTTAATTTTATATGTTTTCCGATTGATAAAAATCATTTCCATTTTTTTTCTTTCTTATTGTATAAATTGTTTATTGTTTAAATTTTAATTGATGAAATTTAAGGTTGGGTATAGACGTTGCATAGATTCGTTAGCGGTTGATAATGTTGTGGTTTTCACATTCGATTAGAATATATGTCAACGATATCACTGCAAGCATCTTACGATGAATGCTAATGGGATTTGTATATTCCCTATGCAAGTGACGTTTATCGATGATTTTGTATTTTGATCGGTTGTGTTTAATTTGGAATGTTTTTGACCATGGAATCTGTGCAGCTGATCTGTACTCAACATTTTAAAACAAATTTTATAAAATGCATTTGTGCGAACGTATCTAAATGTTAAATTTAAGTCGGGCGTGAATGGCTATATAGATTTGTAAAGTTATATTAGGGGAGGGTAATCTTAGGTTATTTGTGTCGTTGTTGAATTGGGTCAATGGATTGGATATATTTGTGTAATTAGTAGATGTAGTATAAGTTTCGCTACGTGCAGAATCGCTGAATACACCGCACCAACCCTTTGCCTATGGATGGGATTGTAAGTCGGCAAAAAGGATCGCGGTCCCTTTCCTATGGAGTTTTTATTTTATTGTTCTTCTTGCTATACAGACGTCATATCCCTGTATTGGACAAGAGTCAATGTTTTCTCTAACTATACTGTTCAGATGTCCATTCCTGACAGTATAGTATATTTGTGCTGTTGTATTTTCATGCTACATTGAATACATAAATGTATCAGATGGATTGATGCCAGTTTGACTGCGAATTTTAGCCTAAGGTTAAATCAGGGAAGAATATTTTCTTTTCAAATGCAAATCTATGTAGTCTATTCATACTTGACCATCTAAATAAAATATTAAACTCATTGAAATTTATGTAAATGTACAATTAAAGAGTAATATAAAAATCGAAAAATGTTAAACCTATTCCTCGAATTTAGAATGATTTTATATGTGCGTAAATAAATATTTTATGTGTTAATTTCTGGCAGTGGCTTTTATTTATTGATATTTAAGATATAAATTAAGATATAGATTTTTATCTCTGCGTCTCCGCTGAGCTAGTGACTTGGGCTAACGATCGGAATATTTAAATAAAGTGGAATCTTAACAGTGCGTATCTGCCTACTCTATAAATTTTTCTAGGTTTAAATGCCTAGATGGCGCCCCGTAGAGCAGATATGTAGTTTGTGGTTAGATTCGATCTTCACTTTCATTTCGATCATTATAATATATATATCGTTCTGGTGTTTATATTAATATATGAATTGATTGTAACAGGCTTTCATGGCATTGGCCAGCTCTCCGTACTAACATTTAATTAATAATATTTACATTATTTTTATTCAGACAATATTCCTAACTTCAATTACTTTTTTTTTTTTTACTTTTTTTGGTTTTTGTTTTTGTCTTTCTATTTATTTTTATTTTTCTTATATTATTTTGGGAACTGTAAACTCAACAGTGAAAGGATCCTTAGTCAAAAAAGGATTTCTAAGTCAAATTATCATTTAGTATTTGTCATTTGGCATATCACAACTAATCATACTTGTATGTTTTTATTACATTGTAACCCTGAATGGAATCTTAAACTATTTTAAAATTTTGCATACATTTTAATTAACATTGGATTAAATATTATATTGTTAGGTTTCTAGAATTTTATTTTTAGATAGATCACCTGAAGTTAAACTATCTAAGCATATTAATATTGATTAGTAAGTAAATAACAACTATTCCTGGTTAAATTATACAACTAAGATGAAAAAAGGCTTATTTTTTTGCATCAAATAAGTAAACCCTAGTAAGTACTGCTTTAACCTTCATTTGCTCATGATGACTATTAGAAAATCTTTTTTTCCCATACATGGAATATCCTTAGTAAAAATGTGTTTATGTAGCTTTATTTTATCTGTAACTCTTATAACATAATTATTATCAAACTAAAACTATAAATTCAAAATTCACAATTTTAATGTCATATGGAGGTATAAGTTGCATTTAAATAAAAATGAAGTTTCTATGTTCAAAATAAGAGAAGTCTTTTTTCATACTATTTTTAAAAGGTGGATGGATCTGCAACACATGTCATCCCAAGATTGTTCCATATTTCATTAATGTACTAATAAATAATATATATGCCTTATACCTTACACATAAACTTTATGGAATTTATAGTTGTAAATTAATATATGTAATAAAATGATAGAAATATATTCAGTAAACTTTATTGTCATTATCGGCTATTTATGATAATTTTTCATTTTGCATAATTTATTTAGTAAAATATGTATATTTTTCATTAACATTTAATGATTTTGAATATTTTTATTATATGAAAACAAATTTATTCAATACATATATATTGCAATGGTGGGCCATTATTTACTTAAATGCCATCCGAGAACATATTACAAGTTTAATATCTTTCTAATGTTTGGGCAGCTTTGGTAGTTTAGTTAGAAACCACAGCTTCTTGAGCTTGGAAGATAATTTAGATTGGGCTTAAATACCAATTTGCTTTTGAAGCTACCCTATATATCAGATTTCTGTGATATAATGAATGACATTATGGGAATAATATTACATGTCAATACGATAAGCTAAGATAATAAAAAATAAATAAATCATTATTTTTAAAGAAGTATTCCTTTTTGATTTGTCTCTAGGCATTTTCTCAATTTTTTTTCAATAATGATCACATCTCATAAATTATTTTGGCCTAATTCAAGAATTTGTATTTATCTTTGATTTATCTATTGAATAAAAATGGTACATTGAAGAAAAAAACATAGTTAGAACATAATTGCAATCTTTCACAGTGCTTCACTAATATCAATCTCATAAACAAGTAACTACTGATAACTTGACATTGGTTAAAGTTTCTAAACCAATTTAAATTAAAGCCAAAGCATGACTAGGTGAACTTTTTAATAGTAACATTACATATGCAGAAACTGTACAAAAATTTGATATAAAAGCAAAACTATAGTAATCTTAAAAATAAAATAAGACTGGCAATGTCCAAAATTTTTATAACCCACCCAATATCATTATGATTATGTATTTATTTCCTACAAACATTTTAAACGATTTATATATACAAAAGTTGTCAATAGTTGACTGCTTATAGATAAGACTAGATTTATGACAGAAAAAACTGCTGAAAAGGAGATTTACTTTTAATAACTCATATTGAAAAAGGGTTTTCATAATAAATTAAAAACTGATATAATTTTATTGATCTAACTTGATCTCAGAATAGCATTTAGAAAAATGTTTTAAAAGCTTCTAAAATCAATCCATCCCTGAAGTTGTAGAATTAAAAGAATTATTATAGCCATTGGTAAACATATATTCTCATTAGAATCTTTTTTGGAGTATTTGTGATGATTTATTAATAGTTACACTGTTAAAACTTTATATAAGTAAATAAAAAAATCCTTACCTAAATATTTATTGTCTTGTGAAGAGAAATAATATATTAATAGTTTTTCTGATTTATTTATATTTATAATGATGTGTAATTCATGTTATAAGATATACATGTTTAATATTCTGGGCACAACTATATGACTTCTGTATTGTTCACTATTAATTATATTTGCACTAACCACTTCTCATATGTTTAAAGTATTATATTTTTATCATTTATTTTATAATTTGTTATTCATTTAGCTCCTAATTTTTTTTAGAGTAATATGAATATCATTAATTTTATTATTTCCTTATGCAAGTAATTTCATAGGTGTATTTTAAAGTCTGTTAATGTGAAACCTATAAACATTCATGAAATTTAATTAAATAAATTTCAATTTATTTTTATCATAACTAATTTATTTTTATTGGATATTTTTCCCAAATGTTTCAGGGCTAAGTTCTCCTTTCTTATTTGAAAAAGTGTTAGCAAGATTTTCCTCCATATTTAAACATATTTTTACAATTAAATATTGCATATCATATTTTGATAATCATAAATTTATTAATTAAAATGTAAGCTTTCAAATTATAGAAATTCTAAAAGTTAATATTTGAACTTTAATTTTTGACAAAAAGTATAATGTATATACTGAATTTTTTTCAGTTGCAATTAGAAAGGATTTGAACACAGGCTTTTGAGCTTTCTTCAGTTATCCAATAAACAGAATTCTTAACAATAACAACAGTGCCTTATGTATTGAATAAATTTTATTTTTTCAAATAGTTACTAGAACAAAATATTAGATTTTTTAATTTCAGTTTTTAAATTAAAAAAAATTTAGAAGCAGTTATTGTTAAAGAAAGAAAATATATGTTAAAAGTGAACATTAAATTTATTGTTATTAAAATTTATAAAAACTTTTCTTCACCAATATTGACATAAAAGCTATTTTGTTTCCTTCTAAAACCTGTGACAGCTTTGTTGTAACAAGCATTTTTATCACTGGTTAGAAATTCCTTTTTAAATAAAATATAACTATAGACACTATTGTATTTTAATTTAAAATAAGTATTTCACAAAATATTACATAAATAACCTTTAATATGTAAACAATTTACTGAAAATTACAATTTTTGTTTTTGAACAAAATATTTGTCTATTTGACTTCAGGATAAATAATTACCCAATCAAAAATTGTCATTTCTATTGAGATCAAAATAAATCAGGAGTGACTTCTTCATTATGTAAATTACATATTATAATTTTCTAAAGACCTCTCTGATGCTGAGATTTTCAGAATTTTTTTCAACAAATATTTTTAATGATTTTCATGGTAACATAAAACCTTACAATAATCTAAGATTGTAGATAAACTCAATGTAATAATGAAAAGGTATTGCAATCATAATATCATTATATAACAATCAACGCATGCCAAAATAAACAATTTTGTAGAAAATGAATAATGCATTAATTCATACTATTACTATTATTGGCATAATTATATTTGTCCACTCTTTTTTATTGTATCTACTTAACAAACCTGAATATATTTTTAAAATAATTAAAACAGAGGCATAATAAAAAAAAATTATTGAATCAAATAATAAACAAAAATTGTATAAAAAATAAAACATTTCTTCCAAAAGTAAACTAAAGATGGCTCAAATTAATGTACATGTATAATCTATTGCTAGTTTATAATGATAAACTTTTCTTTTACAAAATTTTGTGTATAAAGACAGTGTAATATAGTTTTGATATGTAGCTTGGATTTTTAAGACATCTTTGAGTACTCATTTAAATCATCTCTGAATTCCGAGTATTTAAAGTATTGTAGACAGTTTTTTTTTATGCAAGATAGTATATGTAATCTAAATTTTTGCCATTGATTAATTTGTGTAGTGAGCTTGGGAATAATATACTGTGATAAGCATGTAAAGTAATATTCAGTATATCAATAGGGGTATGACAACCAACCTGGAAAAAATCAATACATAATTTCTACTTACTTATCATTCCTTCTTTTTCCATTTTTCAGATATTTGAACTGGTAATGGAGTTTTGCTTTTGCTGCTCCATGTTTTTTTTTCCAGGCTAACTCTTTTATAGAGATAACACATTGCAATTAGAGTACATCATTGAGCAGAAAGTTGCTGAATATAAATTACAAATAAATGTTGACTTTATATAACTTCATGATAATTATTTTATTTTTCATATTATGTTTGGAATATGATAAAAAAATTTGGGTTATTTCAAATTCACATAATAACTACTTTTAAATACAATTACCCAAATATACTGTTTTTTAAAAAGAAAACATTATTACTATAATTAGTTAATAAAAATTTTGATTTGAGCATAACTTATTATATCATTTATCAAAACACATATTCTTTTTTAAACACATATTCCATTTTTAAATAGAACTCTTACCTGGAATCTTTGATAATCAAAATGAAATCTGTTTTATAAAAAAATTGACATCATTATAAGAAAAAGTAATTTATTTAAAATTTATATTTTAGAATTGAATTTAGACTTATACATTATTTAAAACCCTATTGAAATTTAATTTACATATACACACACACACAAATATGCACACACAAATAATGTAATGTGTATGTATGTGTAGTGGTGACATATATTAAATTATTGAGCTTTAACAATTATTAAGTTCATTTAAAATTAACTTTTGAGCAAAATCTATTGTATTAATCTTCTCTTCTGAGTGACTTTATACTCCTACTTATTCTTCTTTTCTGACTTATTTTGGAATGTGATTATTGCTTCCAGTAAAGTAACCACTTCAGTTTATATTTATAGAAATCAACTTTGATAATTATCATTGAACTTTTCAAATGTCATATTGTTGATATGGATTTTGGGATAAAATCTTCATACAATATACAAGATTTATGTTTCAACAATAAACCTTATTAATTAAAACATGTTACATAGATTTAAATCCCCAAATTTTTATTCATACATCAATCAATAACAAGGTTGAGGGAATAGATTTACAAAACCAACAAAGAGACAATTTGAATGAGCTTACATTAATTTAGGCATCCAGATGCACAGTGATTACAAATTAATGACCTGCCTACCTAAATCACACTGTGAACATTTGATAGGAATTGGAATTACATTTTGTAATTAACATAAAAAAGGACAATATGGTAATATGTATAGTTACAACAATTATAAGCAATCAAGGTCAGCTAAGGGTGGACCAAATCACCTGGTTATTAAGACAAGCATTAACCTTAGAGTCCTAGTACAAAATGAACTAATGATTTTGTCAGACCAAGGGTAATCCAATGAGAGAGATTTTATGTCAATTTAAGGGGTCTCAATCTTCAGTAACTACAAACTGTCAACCTGCCCATCCAGGTCACCTTGTGTACATTCAATAGGGTTTTGAATTAACTTTTGTATATATTTCAATAAAAGATAATGTTCATTACAAATTTTAAAAGCAATTATGGTCAACTAAATGAATACCAAGTCAAAGAGTTAAAAATTTGATTACATGTCCATAAGATTAATTGAAATTAAATCGGTAAGGCCAAACCTCGGTACTTCTAATTTGGTTACTCAGTTTATTTTGACACTGTCTCATCTTTTATTAATTGTCTTTGGTAGTGAATAATTAGAAGATGGGATTTTTTTCACATTAATTTATCCCATGTTTGTTCAGCAAGCCAGGATTGGCAGGTTTTTTGTTGTGGTCTCTGGCCTCACTAAGTAGCTTATAAAAGAGCTCTTCAATGAAATAGTCTATTCCTTTTTCAGTTTCTGACCAACAAGATTTCAAAGTTAATGTGCATAGCCAGTTTGATTATTACATAGAGTCCTTTGTTAATTGCCTTGGCTATCACAACATTTACAATGTCATTGTCTGTGGTTTTTTTGTAGAGCCTGGAACCATAGTTTGTTCTATGTATCATAGTTTTCTACAATGTGGCAAACCATATCTTCCTCTTTGTTGTACATCAGACATTAGGGGTCAATCCTGTACCCTTGATTGTGACAGAGGTACACCATGGTGGGAAAGGCCCAAATGATAATCTTAATTAAAAAGTCCACCAGGGGCAGTCCCAGCTTCCACCATTTTGTCAGTCTTCTGCAAAATTCCAATGGGAAGACCAATTTTAACTTTCAAATCATTGGCATGTGTTAGTATACAATATTCACAATAATGCAACTTTTTCTTGAAAAGGGAATTGGGAGCCACAATATTTTGATCACCATAGTCATCTGTCCATAAAGCTTTAATTATCCTTTTCTTGGGGAGGTCAGTCAGTTGGGTTGACCTCTGGAAATGGAAGCAACATTCCATCTGGTTATCATGAAATAACTTTACTAGGACATTGTCAGCCCATTGTATTAAAATAAAAGAAACTGAGTGTAACCCAAATCTATTTTGTGACTTGGGCTTCTGAAGGAGGTTGAGGCTGATGACAGGAGTTCCTCCCTCCCCCCTATCACAATCTCCTACATTGGGTTTCCATCTTTTGTAAAGGTTTTGGTAGGAGAAAATATGGCTAGAAAATAGGTTATTTTTGGCAGGACAATTGCATTTAGAAGCATGACTTTCCTCAAGAGAGAAAAGTGGACTCTAGTTAATATGATTACTGTTTTTCAATCTTTGAGATCAAGGTGTTCTCAAGCTTCTTTCTCATAATGGATGAGTGAGAAGCGAAGGGAAACCTGAGAAACTTTTGAGGGGGGCCCTAAATCTCACCTGGATTTGTTTCCTGGTTTTAATTGACCACATGGCTGATTTCTCCTCATTAACTTTCAAATCAAATTCTAAAGCAAAGTGTTATAAGAGTTCTTCTAGTTTACCAACCTCATCCTGGGATGAGAAAAACACTGTCATGTTATCAATATAGAATATGTAGCAAATGCTCTCTCTAAGTCTGAGGTCACCAAAGTGTTCTGTATAGACCCCCAGGGGTCTATTTAACAAAAGTAGGGGTCAATCTGAGCCAGGGAGTCGATTGGGGGTCGAAGGAAAAACATTTCTTAATATGCAAATCACTCATACCTAATTGCATATGTAAAATTTTGTGAATGTTTTATAATTGACTTAATATCAGTTTCTTTATACAAAATAAATTAATTACATATCAGCGTGCATCAGGGTGAACTCTGCACTTCTGACTTATGAGTCATATGCATATTTGCACTTGACCAAATGTCACAAGTATTGATGTTACAAACACAAATATCATACACAGTTTCAGATATCTTTGCAAATTGTGAACATTGTTAAATATTTTCAGTGTCATTATTACTACTTTTATAATGTTGAATAATTAGTCATAGTTTTTATGAAACTATTCGTTTAGTTTAGATATCAATTCTAATTATCAATACATGTAAAAAAGAAAGTAAGTATTAATAATATAGTTTACTATAGTATACCA
Organism: Epiperipatus broadwayi; assembly: GCA_028023455.1. NCBI lineage: Eukaryota > Metazoa > Onychophora > Udeonychophora > Euonychophora > Peripatidae > Epiperipatus > Epiperipatus broadwayi. The sequence continues at coordinate 3,216,420 of JAQFVV010012523.1, read as the reverse complement.
ACTTATTTTTAACTTATTTGTAGAACCCTAATTAAAAAATGGCAGCTTCAGTTTCTAAAATCAAATGGCTGTATGATTCATTGGATTATTTGAAATTTGGATTTATTTGTTCACCGGCAAATGAAACGAGTCTATGTGAAAAAACTTTTGGAAGTGACTACATGAAACAGTCAAAAATGAAAGATCATTTTGAAAGAGTTCACTCAGATAAAAAACAATAAAAAACTTGAATTTTTAAAAAAACTTAAAGAAAAAGTCACATGTCGACCAACTATAAAAAGTTTTATGAAGCAGTCTACTGAAGTTGAAACTGAAGGAGGATTAATAGCTTTGTACAAGATTTTGCTTAATATAGCAAAGAGGGGAAAACCACACATACTCACTGAAGAAATTGTTATACCTGCAATTAAAAATGTCATTGAGAATGTAATGAAAAAAGACTCCATTAATGTTTTAAAGTTCTTGCCATTAAGTGCAAATTCGGTAAAATGGCGTATTGATGAAATGGCAGAAGAAATGGAAATTATGGTAGTTTTGGAACTAGCAATTTTGCAAGTTCTCTATTCAACTTGATGAATCTGTTTTTGGCATTTCTGGTATTCTTATGGTGTATGTTAGATATTTTAGTAAAATGAAAGGACAAGTCATTGATGAATTTTTATTTGCTAAATATCTTGAAACTGAAGTAAAATGAAAAGACAAGTCATTGATGAATTTTTATTTGCTAAATATCTTGAAACTGATGGAAAAGGAGTGACAAATTTTAGATGTTTACAAGAATATTTAAATAAATATGATATTCTGCTTAAAAATATAATTAGCAGTAGCCACAGATGATGGACTTGCTATGGTAGAGTGTTACCGAGATTTTGCTAGATTTTTCAAAGAAAAAGTGCCCGGTATATGTACTATTTATTCTGTGTTGCATAGAAACAACTTAGTAGCAAAATATCTGAGTCCAGAGTTACACAAAGCTTTACAGTTTTGTATTAAGTGTATCAATCAAATTAAATCCCAACCTCTTAGATCAAGATTATTTACCAAACTTTGTGAAAAAAATGATGAGGTATTTAACCAATTACTTCTGCACACCAAAGTTAGATGGTTGTCTGGAGATGTATGCTTGCAATGGCTCATTGAGTTATTTGACTTCACGACAGAATTTCTCAGTGAAATAAATCCTGTTCTGAGTGATGAACTCCAAAACAATAAGAACTATATTTTTTATTTAGAAGACTTATTTGGAAAATTTAATGATGACCAAACAAAGCTGCAAGGAAAAGATGTAACAATTATCCAAGCTTGGACAATACGGTTAGGCATCCAAGTAAAATTAAATTTATTTACATCTTTATTGCTACATAAGGATTATCACTATTTTTCAAATCTGCAACAATTATAAATAAAAGAAGAAGACTTGAAAATATATACAAGTCATCTTCAAAAATTAAGTGACAATTTTAAACTGTGCTTTGTTAATTTGGAAAACTTTGACATCCCTGAGTGGATTATTGCACCATTTTCCACTCAAATTGAACACATGGACATTAACAAGCATGCTGAATTATTATCAGATCTTGAAGCAAAGATGCTTTTTAAAAATTTAAAAATAAGCAAATTTTGGACAAGTATATAAAACTTTATGAAATAGCTCAGCCATTTATGCTGGCATTTCCAAGTTTCTATATGGTTGAAGCCTGTTTCAGAAACATAAATTCAATCTTAACTAAGTACAGAAATAAATTAAATGTGGAGTTTCGAGGGGTTTAAGATTAAAATTGACCAATTTTGAACCCAATATTATGAACATCACATGAACACCACCTTACTAGCACATAATTGTTGTAAATAAAGGCAAAACTCTCCATACAGTAGTGCCACCCTGTGCCAACAAGAGTAATCTATGGATGCCAGAAGGCTTGTGCATAAAATTTCTATCTAGTGCCCACTCATCCAATATCCCCAGACTAGTTTCTGGCTTGTGGTAGGGTTGCATTAGATCCTAAGAACTAGGTGTAGTGTCCTCAGATCCAGGACTCCTCACTTATGATGGCCACAAGCCAGAAACTAGTCTGGGGATATTGTATGAGTAGGCAGTAGATAGGGATTTTATGCACAAGCCTTCTTGCATCCATTGATTACTCTGGTTGGCACAGGGTGGTGCTACTTTATGGAAAGTTTTGCCTTTGTTTACTATATAGCAAACTTTCCAAAGAAACACCAGGCACACCCATCTCATTAATTAAGAAGCAATACTGTAGTTACTTTACTTATTATTTTTCTTATTTATAATTACTTATTATTTAATAAATATTAAGGTATTTAAATTTCAACATTAAGATATTTTTCATAAAACTATTGTTACACAATGTAAAATTACTTTAATAAATGTTTAAAATCATAAAATAAATGTACAAACACAGTACCTAATAAATAGTTTTATTTTAATTAACTGAAAATTACTTTTAGGGGGATTGATGGAGATTTCAAAAAATTATATAGGGGTCCATGATCAAAAAATTTTGGTGACCCCTGCTCTAAGCAAAGAAACAGCAATACATGGGAGATTACCTCAATGCTCAACAGCAACAGGTTAATATAAACTGTGAAAAGAAGTGTATATAGCAGTAAGCCCTATGGAATGAAAATACAGGGCTAAAATCCTGGAGTCACTTGACCATTTGAGAGAGAAACACTTTTCAATTTTGCAAAAGGTTATCAATCATTTGCAGCTATAGATGAGGCAATTGGAGTTTCTCCAGGATACCAAGTAGCATTTTGACCCTGACACAGTTGAAAGCTGTGGCAAAGTTGAGTTGCACCATGAATCACTGTGCCATCTTCCTCCTGTGCACATGATCAACTATGAGGTGAAATAATGAATGGCTTCTGGAATCAAGCTCCCCTCTTTGCGAACTGAAAAGTGGACTGCTGAGTGATGATGTTCTTCTGTATGTCCTCTTTGATGAGGCTCTCAACTGTCTTTATCAGCAGTGGGACCATGGAGATGGGTCATATCTTTCCCAGTTTTTGCAGACCCTCAGGTTTCTTGAGTAGAGAACCCATGGCAATAGGGTATATCCCTCTGATTTCTCAGCTGCCATCACATCAGAAGATTCACAATCTTCCTTACAACTGTGACTGTGAAGGATATCAGGTGTATTAAGAGAAATTTTGAAATACCTAGCAGGCCAGGATGAGCCCTTTCAGAAAAAGCCCTAAATTTGGCAAGAATCTTGGTCTCTGTGATCTTGTGTGGAGTGGAGCCACTTGTGTCAAATGTTCTGTGGTCTCAATATGCCCTGTTGGTCCTGAACTTCTTGATGTAATACTCTCAAATCTTGAGCAGCATGGATGTCCCAATGTATTTGTTGCCATCTATCTCAATCAAATTGGGGTCTCTGGATTTTATGCCTGAGACAAGGGGTCATTTAAGGAGCTCTGGTCTTGCAGTGTGGTTGATGTAAATATTGGTGAGCCCTCCTAAATAATAGGTACTCTGCAACTTGCTTTTGAGTGGCCCAGTATTTTGTTTTGAGTTCTATAATATGAGGTATTATTTGAGCTTCATATGGCATGGATTCCTATTGATCTGCAATGTGGTCCAGTTCACAAATTAGGCAAACTGGGCCACTGATTCTTTGATAACAAGTGATTAATGATGTCATTTATATTATTTTGAACATTTTCCAGACTATAACTCTTGGGAGGACTAGGAGCCTAATCTTATTAAAGGAAAGGTATGCTTCATTTATTAACTGAAATGTTTTATTCAATTTAGTCAACATCCTAGTCATGTGAGAAAGGTGAGTTGTTGGCCATCCGCCTTCAACTGGATCAATCTTTATCACTAGGGCATGGTGGCCCAAAAAGGTGATCAGCCAATATGGGCCTCCATTACTGGGGTGATCATAGGTAATTGAACACAAGGTTGATAAGAGACCAGGATGTTCTGTTATGAAAGAAAAAGTCACTCTCATTAAAAAAGGACCATCAACTGGTGAGGGGTTGATTAAAATAGCTTGCATATTTCAATTGGAATTGTTCATAACTATGATTAAAATCACCAATAATTACAGTTGGAAATGGACTTGTTCTTAAGGCAGAATTTACTGAATGAATTGTGTAGAAAACTATTTGGGGTTGTCTAGAAAGGTATATGTTTACACGATTGAATGCCCAGCCTTTTTATTGAACTATTGTGATAAGGAAATTTGAATTACTTGATAAAATTTTGTCGTAAGTGATTAGTGATTTTTTTGCTTAGGGAGACTGCTACCCCATCTGAGGCTGTGTTGGAGAAAGGGTTGTGAAAAAAGCCAATGGACTGCATAATATTCATGATTATATGGCTAGTTTGTTCATGTAATTTGGTCTCACATAAGCACAGAACATCCAGTTTGCAGAACCTGAATCAAAGTAAGAGGGCATAAGCAGATGTGTTCAGGCCCCTAATGCTCAATGATGTGATGAGAACCATTATTGCTCTTGTATTTCTGCATAGTGGTGTCAGTGATTATACCATATAGTCATTAAGACACTGCAATACCTCCAACTTGGACTTCAGGGAGGACCTTCCCTCTGAGTCTATCAGCGTGGATGAGGACCCTAATTCCTCAATTAAGAATGATTTGATCTGAAAAATCCATTTGTGTTGGCATCATCTTGAGTGACATATCTTTTAGGTTAATGGGTACAGGGTCATTAATATAGTCAATCTGAATCAGTGAATTGATCCTGGTTTTATCCTCTTGGGGGAGTTCCCACTGCCTGTAAGGTAATTTAATATCATGAGGTCCCCAAGAAATCAACCTAACATGAACTTTAACTATTATGAAATATAAACTTGGAAAACAATGTTATACAAAAAATATGATACCATTACTTATTCATTTGATCTACAACAAGGCAATTTAATTATTGAACCACCATGGTCCTTAGGCAGTGAAACATAATACCCAGAGGGTACCCATACCCAAGCCAGAGCTATATATAAAATCTATATAACTTTAACCACATTTGAATGATATAGATCTTCTCAGCTGCAGAATTCAATACCTATCATTCAAAGCACTTTTTTTGTTTCAGAGGAAACTCCAGGTTCCAGTTAACTACAAGAACTAATATGCTTTGAATGATGGAAAACTAATTTAGCACCTAAGAAATCCCAACTAGCTCAATCAAAATGATAATATAATACATTACTGCTTTAATTAGTAGTAAGAGAATTGACTGACAGACATTAAGTTTTAAAGTTTTAAAGACAATTTATTTTAACTAAATGATTACTATTATAATTTTAAACTACTTTTATAACTTCTTAATTAACCTAACAATGGTATTTTATATAATAAACACACACACTCTTAATTCATACAATAAAATATAAGATATCACAAAGCATTAAAGTAATACATGTCATTTAAAAACATGCACATCAATAGTTTATTTTGTGTATGCCGCAGAGTTCATTTGCTTTACTGACTCTGGAGGCTTCAAATTATTGCAATGGCTACATTAGTATCATAAATGGATAAAAATATTTTTATTACCTATAGAATTTTGTATGTTGAATTATTGATGTTTGCTGCTTCATGTGAGTTTTTCCAACTGGTTGGATTTGAGGTTTTTGTGGAGATTCCTATAATTGCTATTTAATGATACTATTATTCGAAATAGTTAGATATCTCTGCTGATTTCAGGTTATTAGGCAGGCATCACTTTTATCAGGCAGATTGCTGATGTTCTATCAGACTAAGGCTGGAGTTTGACCATATGCTTCCGATGATTACTAGGACTGCATTGTCATGAAAAAAACACTGACTCTTGATATGTGACAAGACTGGCTAAAGACTGATTGTAGAATTGTATGTAAACTGATTGAATGATAAAAAACTAACAATTTATGTGATACCTTGTCATTTTTTAATTAATTTCTATACCTGCCATCTATATCCATTGTTAAAAATTTGTCCACTGTTTTTGATTAAATTTTTGATAAAATTTTAATCCTGTTTTAAATTAGTATCAATCACTAATTCTGTTGTTTGTGGATTTTTACTTAGTAGTCATTTGCTAATTCTGTTTTTATATAACTTATGATTGAATACAATCCTTGAGGGAAATTTTAATTATACACTTTCATTCTTTTATAAATATTCAACTTTCAAAATTCCATTTTATTAACACACACACATTCTACTATATTTCTTTATATTTAAAATCAATTTATTATTTACAATCTCATTTAAATAAATGGGAAGAAATTTTTTCTTATTTTTAATTTAAAAGAAAAGATATATTTTTAATTTTATGTGAAAGATTCATTCCTTAACTGTCATAACTTTAACTTTTATAGTTACACTTTCTCCCTTTCCATTACTCTTTAAACTTTTATTTTCTTTTTTTTAAGAGAGATATTTTAATTTAGTTACTTACAGACAAATTATTCTGCAATAATTTTATTACTATTAATTAATTTTAAAACCTTGGTGTTGTTTATGAAAATTTTTACTTCTAATAATTGCAACTAACAATTTCACATTGAGCATTTTTCATATATATATATTTTTTTTTTTTATATATATATATATATATATATATATATATATATATATATATATATATATATATATATATATATATATATATATATATTCTGACCTTCATCTCGTGCATCTTCACTTCCAGAATAGTATATGATATAAAATAAAAATGGGTTCTATCTCAGTTAATAATTAATAAATAAAATATTCAGCATTAAAATTAAAATGTTTCACTAGCTCAAATTTACAATACGAATAAGGTTCAGTTTATAAAAATAAATTAAATAAATATTTAATATTTTCATGAGACTTGAAGTGAAAATACAGTTGACAAGATAGATTACATTGAGCCAATATCCCACAGGATACTACCTCAATGGCATAAGAACACTATCCCCCCTTATTACTATTTCAAATAACAAACTCATAGTATTCTTACGACTTTAATAACTTCTACTCACTAAGATTAAACTAATAATTAAGTCTTAATCTTCTATTTGTAATAATCTAGCTCAATAAAATAATCTCAGGTTCATAAAGTTTATTCTAAGTTAATTTAAAAATACGGTAGTAAAATATGAGAAGGGATTTTATGTCATAATCTACTACACTGAAACTAATAATAATAAATAACAATAATAATATTCTTCATTGTTTAATTAATTCTGTATATCTTTTTTTTTCATTATATTTTTATTACCATAATAAAATAATGAAATAATATAATATGATCTTTTATCTTCATGAATATAATAAATACATGGTAGCATTTTAATAATCTGACAAACAAAATATGTGTGGCAACTGATAGCATATAATTTAACATAATATTGTGATAACTGATTTATGACCAATAAATAATGTAAGATTATGATTATTTAATTATAATGAATACCAATAAAATATTTAAATTTTTAAATAATTCTCTATTTATCTTTTTGTGCAAAATTATATATTTGTTTCGATTATTATGCATATATCGTGTTTTCATGCAGCGATGTGGAGAAATAAATAACTCTGACACAAAATTTTTGAAATAACAAAATTTAACAAAGTTTATTACTAATAACAAATAAATCAACAATTTATTTACACTATTTACAGTGGATATCCTTAACTTTTTTACTTTACAGTTTGATCTACCGGGTTATAAAAAAATAATTTATATTTCAATTACATCTTTATTTAGATTTAGGACAAAATTTTAAAAAAATGTTATTATTTGGTTTCTCATTATGGTTAACTTATTACAAATATTTATCTACTTTATTAGCAACAGCATTTTATCCTTAATATTATTAAACTATCTTATTTTTTAAAAAAAAAAATTCATATTTAGAAAAACATTCTATAGAAAACAAAATTTTATAATGAATATGGATTTCTCAAAATATTAAAAAAAAATTTCATCTTGCAAAGTCAAAGATGTTACACAAAATATTATCCAAAATTCAGTACTAGATTTTAGTATTTATCACACAATGTTTACTAATCATAATATATTCTTCTTTAAGCCCTACTTTAGTATGATATAAGTTTAATCATCAATACATGTCTGTTAATCAATAAACAAAAAAATATACTATGCATATTGCTTACATAATTTACTTTTTACTATTGTATTTTAAAATATGCAATAATTATTTTTTCTTAAAAAAAATAATACTAAAGCATTTAAAATTATTATCACTTTAAAGAAAATATCTTTGTTTAGATGCTTTATTTTAAAAAAAAAAATTATATTTCATTTCCGAAATAAAATTCAAAATATAGTCTATGATTCTTTTCTTTCCTTAGGATACTTTGGATCTTCAATTTTAAGTTATAATATTCTGCTCCTTATAAGCAAATAAACTAATCTTATCCAAAAACTATAGCATAACATAAGTTCTAAATTATTTATCATTTCTTTTAAAATATCTTACTAAATGATGCAGTTACATGAAATAAAGATAGCGAAAACAGATGCATAGGATTAAGGAAGAAAGCTAGAGTATTATTCTTAACATATCTCAAAATCATGGTACAGTGCGAAGAGGTAGGACATTTATCTGCCTAATATCCTCTAGTACAGGGACAATGTTAAAGCTATTTCTTCAGCTTTATTAGAACATCAAATATTTAAAGAAATATAAACACTGTCCAATAAAATGTGTATCAGTCATAGGGCTATGTTAACTATGCTGATATTCACATAAAGACTAAATATTATTTCCATTCCTTATAACATCCTATTTTTTAAAACAAATACATCATCTTGGTTTCCTGCTAACTATAGTACTTCCAAGCCACTATCTCAACATTATTTCTCAAGATTTTTCTACATCTTACATCGATAAATAACTATCTGCATTTACAAAACAATAAATAAAATTCATTAATAGTTAAACAATCTAGCTGTTCCACAAGAAGAGTCTGCTTGCTTCATTATTCTATATGTCTAATCATATACAATCTACTTAGACAAGATTTGAATATCCCATATCATAAAAATTTTAAAAGAATCACATAATTATTTGTTATGTTGGATTATATTACTAATAAAAAAAAAAAAATCAAAAAAAAAATTGTCGTATGCATATTTTCAAATCAATCCTATCTCATAATGTTTTTTAAAATGTTGTATAAAATGCGGTACATATAAGTAAAAAAAAAAAAAAAAACTTTTACACTTCATTCTTCCAATTTATGGATGATCTAAAGAAAACAAAAAAAATATACATTATAAATTATCAATAGTTATTATTATTACCAATAACCTTTATCTAGTCATCGTGTTCAGTAGGCTTCCTTTGTCCACTTGAGCATTGCAGATATAAAAATTCACACCCATACACTTTATATTAAAATATTTTTAGCTAAATTATTAGATTATTATATTATAAAATTTTAATATTAATAAATTAATGTTTTTATGTTTTTCCTAATCTTATATAAAAATATTTAGATTTAAACTAGGTTAACAAAATAAAAAGAATCAAAACTATAGTTACATATTTTCTTGACGATAGTTCCTGATAAATCCAAAATGTTTATCATTTTCTCTAGAGTTTTTAAAAATGTTCTCCAAGTGCGTTAAAGTTTAAAACAAAATAATTATTAATCCATTTAGTAAAATTTAGAAAATAATCTTTGGTTTTAATATTTTTAGGACGATATTATTAATTAATCCCGTGAAGTTTTTTTAATATTTTCTCTGCCAATATTCTCTGTGTATCCGATGCATCAATCCATCTAATTTAACTTTTAAAATATTCAATAAACTTTTAAGTACTATTTGTATTTCCATGGATCCATTTTTTTTATTCATCTATGTGTTCACTTTTTATCTATGTTTCTTTCTTGATACATTTAAACTTTCGTTTGGTATTTTTTTATAAATCTCTTTTAAAATAAAACTTCAAGTATTTTTTGAACAAATCTTTTCCAAATACATTTTAAATAATTCTAAGAACAGATATTTTAATACCAAAAACGCTTCTATAACATAATCTCCTGGGTTCTTTCTTAAATTTTGCACTCGAAAATATTTTTTTAAAAAAATGTTACCTTTAGAAAGGATATAACATTTTACTCCTTTGAATATCATATTATATAAAATAATTCATGCAATATATGATTATCTTATTACCATTAAAAAATAAATCTTGAATAAGCTTATAAATAATAATGCATCTCCAATTTTTTCATTAGACTCCGTATGATGTCCGAGCTGTTGTTTTTTATGTACCAAAACAGTTCTTCGGTGAAATATTAATAAAGCTGTATCAATAAATATTTCAAATATTTCATCAGTATTACAATTTATATCCATTTTATTTTGTAGTATATCCATTTTTTATTGCGTAGTTTAGGTTAAACTTTTAGATAAAATACGACTGATAAAGGAACTTTAAAAAATTTAACAAAGCATGTTAAACAAAATTATTAAAATATTTTTAGTTTATACTCTCTTTTGCAAAAAATATTTTTTAAAAATTATCAATTAGTTTTTTGCAGATAAAGTTATAAGAAAGTACTAAAAAAAAAATTGACTAAAATAAAAAAATTTTAAAATACTATCTTTTAATAGTTATAATTTACCTCTCTCCGGTTTCAATACATTATTAATCTCCCTTATAACTTAGTTATGATGATATTTATCGTCTGTAAGAATACCTATTCCTATTGGTTAATTCCCACTTTAGCTTGAGATCAAATTTACATATTTTCAATTTATAGCAGAATTATATTTGAAAATAAAAAACTATGATGTAATGAACTTAAAATATTATTTAAAATATTACTTTTAAATAAATTATTATTTTATTAAAACTATTTTAAACATTTAAAACAACTTTTAAAATAACATTTAATAACTTATTCCATTTCTTAATATTCAATTTATCTATTTTTATTTAAATAAAATATTTAATTTTTATATTATGAATGTATTCGTCTTTATTACATTATTTAAACATGTTATACGATAGTTAACTTAATGTTTAATACTATTTACTTTTATGATAGGCAATAATTCTATCCAATTCTATAATATAACTTTTAAAATATTTTAAACTTTGTTATTATTTCAAACAAGCATGTGTGTGAGAGTATACATTAAAGGTCACATGATTATAACTTTGACAGACGATTTTCAATCTATTTCTCTGCCTAGACTAATAAAATTGATACACTTATTATATTATATAAAATAATTATAAAAAATTTGGAAGAACAATTTAGAAAATATAGAATTAAATATAATTCTCACCATCATAAAGTTTATTTTTAAAATGTACGATATTAATTTTTGCTTATTAAATATGATTATAAATTTAAACATAGCATTTATTAACTATAAGTTTTAAACTATTAAAATCGAATTTTTTAAATATACTTTTAATTATTTATAGCTGTGTTATTTAATATGGCCAGCTTTTACAACCATATGCAACAATATTTAAAGCTTTATATAACTATTTTTAAATGATTTTATATACTATGTATTCTCTTTTGCTTCAAATTGTACTTTAAAGATATAATTGACTTAATACAATTACCATGTTAAAAAAAAAACATATTCTAAATTTAAAATTTTTAATCATCCAAAAGTAAATGAAATTTTATAAAAAAAGTTGTTTAATTATTTTTTAGCTTTACAATTGTGATATATTTCAAATTACTGTCTATTTAATGCAATACAGTGATCTAAACATGTTTCTTTATTTTTCAAAATAGTCTGGAAACACTTGCAAAGTGATGCCTTTCAACACACATGGCATTTTTTTACTACTTCTAAATCCACACATACAAAAAATTAACTTTTTTTTTATTTGGAATATACAAAAAATAGCATGTATCAAGATGAATCAAATATGAATAATATATAAGCTGAGTCATGCTGAAACACCCAATACATTGAGATATGACTCTTTGTTGGGGTTGAAGCTTGCATGCTCTCTCTTTGCCACAAAATGGGACTGTTACATTTTAAAACAACAAATAAATTTTTAACAATCCTGACCATTATGAACTAAATTTAAGGGAAAATTGTTTCCATAAAATCAGCATTGTATTGACTTTGAACTTGACTTTGAACCTTACTCATCAAACCTTTTAGAGGCATGGTGGAAATAACATTTTTTTTAATCAGCTAGCTTGTAATCTGTTTCAAACATTACAACTGTTTTCCTCCATTTTCGGTAAACAAAAACAAAATTTCATTTTGTTCAAACTGTTCAGTCATTATAAAAAATGCCAAATATGTGAAACACACTTTACAAAAATTATGCTATGCAGTACCATGATTTCACGTGGTGAAGTCATTTAAAAGGTTGATGCACAAATGTTCCTTTAAAAAGTATGTAACAACAGAAACATATACTACAATAGTCACACAAACCAGAAAACAATTCTGGTTACTTTTGTGTAACTCCTCATAAGTAAATAATATATAATTTTGTAGTAACTACAATATTAATGACATATATTTTAAAATATAGATGATTTCATTACATATGGAATCATTGTGTTAGGATATAATATACTTGAATTTTATGCATCATATAAGTTAGTAAGTTGAAAAAATAATTGATAGAAGTGCAAAGACAAACTTTGAGTATATCATTTATTTTGTGGTGACATCAGTCAGACATGATTACCATTTTAAATTAATTTTATTTAAAGAGAATAGCTCATCTTTTAGATCACCAAACAAATCTGATGAAAACTGAAATGCACTTGTTGTGAAAGTTTAGTCTTAAAATACAGAAATGTAGCATGTTATTCTCCATGACTATCATATTTCCAATGCCAATAGCTGAAAGAGACAACTTTATTGATGAATAATCCAATACCTAATGTACATAATGTAAAATAAAAATAAAAATGTGGTGAGTTAAATAAATGTTTTGTATAGAGTATATATTAACACTAATTATAAAAAGGTGAAAAAAATTAGATAGTTTTAGTTGTTTGAAATTATTTTTATTTTTTAATGAAAACCATTTATTAATAATTAAAAAACTTCTCCATGGAAAAAGAAGGTTAAATATGTATGTCTAAAAAATCCATAAAAATACTAATGTAGGTTCAAAACATTTTTCATTTGCAACTCAATCAGATGATAAAATATACTATTCACCAGTATTTCAACAGATAAATAATTAAAATTATCTTAAAGAAAACCCCAAAGATTATTTGAACAGTACATTTTTTCCAATTTTTACAAAATGTGAAATTTTTTGAGGCTGTATATGGAGATGCATTTGAATATATGGGTATTGGAGGATTTCCTCAAAATTAATGTCTCAGTTTATCACAGTTCATATATGATATTAAACAATAAGGTATTACCTGACTTTACATGACTTTATCTTACATATTGCTATTATAGCAGCATAATTTTTATCAACATTATGTGACTACAGTAAGATTTAGTAAGTAATAATAGATGCTAAATGGCAGTGCATATGCAATTCTTATCCTATCCAATATTTATTCCAAACCTATTTTTAATCTTAAAGCTTTCATTACTAAAAAGTTTTAGATTTTGAACAGATGCTGGAATATGGAAATATTAGATCCAAAAGGGCCAAGTGTCTTGTTTCAACTCCAAAGCTCCTTGCTGGTTGCAGTATGTAGGAGAGCACTAAATTGAGATTTAACAAGTATTGTCATCTGGCATCTAAAACTTATAATTTAATGGCATACAGATGGGTAAATTATATCGTTCTATGCCTTAGTCTCACAGTTGACTATCCATCCAAATTCTCCACTCTAGTTGTCGTTACCTAGGTATATTCTGATTGACTATTCTAGAAGCTTTGCTAAGGGGGTAAATAGGGAGATAGTTAGTTCAGTTATGACTTTTCCTGATCCTGACAGTAATTGAAACTAATCTACTTACTCACCATGAGATTCTTCGAAAATAAAGTAATAAAACTTGAGTAATTTTAATATCAACAACTAAAATAATGTATATATATATATATATATATTTTACAGTAAATTTTGTATTCAATTACTTTATGTAAGATGAAACTCAAAATGCAGCCTGGATGAAAAATATTTACTCTAAAACTTCCTATAAAGAATCTTTTATTATTAATAATAGATTGAATTATTCATTTCTAAGTGAAATATTTTAAATCGACATTACGTTTTCAATTTTTTTTTTATATTTAGATGGATTTTTTTACAGTTTTATTTTTATTAAAAGTATTTTATTCAAAATCTTATACACAAACATATATATTATAACGCTCACAAAATTTTACTTTCTGATTACCATTGTTAAAATTATAAACTTTTTAGAGCAATTTTATTTTTTTATGAAAGTCGAAGTTGTAAAAACAACTTGAAAGAGAAGTTAAGTTTTATGCAAGTCAAGTGGCAGTTCTTCATTTGAGCAATAAAGAGAGAAAAAATAACATCTTGAATTCCCATCTATCTCAATATTACACAGGAAGTCAAGAACGTTTTTGTACTAAAAATAAATCACCGAGAGAACAAAAATATGAATTGGGTAGCATGAATAAACTTCAAAATAGTTTTCAATCAACGTAGGCAGATAAAAAAAAATTGATGTATTTATTACAAAATAAATCTAGATCAAAATCTTAATGTAATAAGAAGTAAGATTGAGAATACAAACGAATTACTTTGTTACTTAAATAAATAAATATAGTCGTGCATATCTTCGCAATGTATATGTGAGCTTCTAATGTCTGGTGCTTATCTATATATCTTTATATATATATATATATATATCTTATAATTCACATAAAAATCTTTCATCTGTGCATCTATTCGTCTATCCATGCTTGTATTCATTTATCTATCTATCTATCTATCTATCTATCTATCTATCTATCTATCTATCTATCTATCTGTCTGTCTGTCTATCTATCTATCTATCTATCTTTCTATCTATCTATCTATCTATCTATCTATCTATCTATCTATCTATCTATCTATCTATCTATCTATCTATCTATCTATCTATCTATCTATCTATCTATCTATCTATCTATCTATCTATCTATCTATCTATCTATCTATCTATCTGTCCATCTGACTGTCTATACATCTTTTTGACTATTATACATTTGGAAAAAAATATTGCTTCATTTTATAACAGCTTTATTAACTATTAAAAAAATAAAATATATTTCAATTAGTACATTTTTTTTATTAGCAAGATGAGATATGGTTACAAATATATTTTACATTTATTTGGCATTGTGTAGAAGGATGAATAAAGTTTATCTACCTCTGCTATTTTGTTTACCCTACAAAGCTACTATTATTTATGATATATGTAATCATTAACTCGATCTGTTTTTTTACATATAAAGAAGAATGTAGTATTATCTGAATTTCAATGGATTTTGAGGTTAGTATTCCAAGTTCATCAGTTTGGAAATGAGCACTATTCCTAGCTAAGGTTGTAATATTATCAAATACAATATTTTCAGTATTCAATGTATTATAGAGTGAATAGGAAAAATACCTACACTTGTATAAGCTCTTTTGATTTAATCTAAAAGTTGTAATGTCCTTGAGTATGAAAAATGGTCAAATGCTAAATCTACAAAGTGTATCACCTCATAAATTAACTGTTAATCTAAATCCATTACTAATTACATTATATATAATTCTAATGACAATTAACTATTATACACAGACTTTCAATCTGCTAAAGTACCTTTGGTTAATTCATTAACCCTCCTCAGCTACAGTAAATTAAATTAAACTGAATTTAATAGCAGTTGCAGAAGGTTAGCAAATTAACTGGAAGTACTTTTTCAGAATGAAAGACTGTATATAACAGTTAATTACCATTATATGTATTCTTTTTATTTTTATTACAAGGGTTTTTCATTTACAGACATTTTATTTGATAGTGTATCAGACAGAGTGGCAAGATCGGTTATTCAACTTAATAGCAGATACCAAATGCAGATTATTCAGGTTTATATCCCAACAAGTTCTCATAGATAGAAAGTTGTAAAAGATTTTATATGAATGTACAAAAGGCTTTTGATCAGACCAAACAACATTTTAAAATTGTTATGGGATACTTTATTGCTAGAATTGGTACACAAATGAAAAATCAAAGTACTGCAGATAAATTTTGTTATGGTAATAGAAGTGAGAGAGGACATAGATTTGTGGAGTTTGCAGAAAAATAAAAACTTTATATTATTATTATTATTTTTTAAGAAAGATGTTAAATGAAAATGAACAAGGATGGATGCAAATGAAGGTACAACAAAATTTGATTATATTTTGACTAACAGAAAATATATATTTCAAGATTATAATGTTCTTAATAAATTCAACACTGGAAATGATCATCAATTAGTAAGATGTAAGATATGTTTTAATGCAAACCTAGAAATACAAACATTCTTAAGAAAAACAATAGTTACAGTTGATATTCCTAATCTTCAGAAACATTCTAATAAATTTAAATTAGAACTTGATAATTGTTTATAAGGATTAGTAGACTTTGAACATGATTCAAATTTGAATTAAATTAATAGGAAAATATCTGATACATTTTTAAAAACTGCAACAACAGTAGATGGTAGAAAAAAAAATAAGTTGACCAATAAAATTTCTACTAAGACAAGAGAATTTATGAAGAAAAGAAGGAGTATGATGACATATAAAATGTTGCATTAAAAAAGATTGAATATCTCAATATTTGTAAAATCAGGCAAAAAAGTGTTGATAATGATATAAGAAAATATAATTGTGAACTAGCAATGAAAGCTATAGAAGAGAATAAAAGTCTCAAGAATATAAAACAACATGTTGGCATTGGTAAGAAACTTATAAGTTCAATAAGAAAAAAACTTGGGACTATTACTAAAAAGAGAGATGGTATCATGAAATGCGTAGAAGAGTTATATCGAGAATTATATAATATAAAGAACAAGTATCTCCTATATATACTATATATTTTGCACTTCCCAGGATTTTAAATAAAGAAGTGAGACATACAATTAAATGTATGAAGTAGGGGAAAGTTCCAAGTAATAATGCAATTATAATTAACATTAAAAGAAGCCATTGAAGAAACATAAAAAATGGCAAAGTTATACACCAAATGTCTAAAAGATAAATATGTACCAGTGATTGGATGATTGCAGTATTAATATTAATATTTTAAAAAAGTGATAAATAAGATATTAGAAATTATAGACCTATCAGTCTTGTATCAGTTTTATAAAAAAATTTTACCAAGATAATTACAACTTGTCTTTAGAGACCATCAGATTTCAATAAACCAAAAGAATAAACTGGATTTAAAATAGATTTAGTATACTAGCTCATATTTAAGTATTGAGAGAAGTTATAAAAAGGACAAATAAATATGAATTGTCATTATGCTTTGGTTTTGCAGATTCTGAAAAGGCATTTGATTCTATAAGCATTTCTTCAGTGATTAAAGCATTGGATCATCAAAGTATAGACCCAATATATTGTAATATTCTGAATAATATTTATAAAAATGCAGCAACAACAATCAGTTTACATAATGATACTAGTAATATTTACTGAGGCTATAACCTCGAGAATATGTGTGTAAAATGTGATAGTAGGGACCTCTACAGGTGTTTAACCACAAGCTTACATTATGGAAAAAAAGAGGGGAACCTGGAAAGTTAACATTGAAAAGAGTGTAAGATAGGATGACTCCATAAAAATATGAAAGAATAAAAATAAATGGAGATTATTTAAATTATTTATATTTTGCAGACGATATAATTATTTTTGCAAATAATGCTTTAACACTTCAGGAAATGTTACAAGGGTTATCTGATGAAAGTACAGAAATAGGACTAAAGGTAAATGTTAAAAAGTCTAAAGTAATATTCAATGGATTTTCTCAAAACATTTAAGTAAAGATGGATTAGGATAAATTAGAAGAAGTTAATAACTACAAATGTATTGGTCAGATTATTATTACAGATGAAAATATATTGGATGAAATAGAATTAAACATGGAGTGCTTTTGGTAGAATTAACTTAATATTAAAATGAAATATTCCAATAGCCCACACCAATAAACCAGGCCCCCAATGACCACCATTATCGACCCTCAAAGAAGAAAAGAGAAATGCAGACCCATGTTCACAAAATATTATAACAAAACTCCATCAATGTTACCAAAAATTGGTGGTGGCCCAAAGCAGGTCAACTACCTTTTACATGCACTAAATCTAATGTTAACTAAGGAAACATAATATTAATAACATAAATTGATACCGATCTGACAAACAATCCATCAGGTGGTGTGACAGTTCATCTGGCTGATGTCCAAGAGAGGATAGTGATGTTCACCCACCTGGCAGGTTTACCTGAGCTTGGCAATGATTGTCGACCACCTCCACAAATAAACAATGCTCCTCATGACCACCAGCTCCACCCTGAGAAAAAGGTGAGGAGTGTGGACCTGTGCCCACAAATACAACAAATGCTGTATAACTTCATACTTTTTCAGAGAAGCAGTTGTCACAAATTGATCACCACTCTTCAAAATATCAAGGAGAGATTACCTTCATATAGATCAGTCTGAATGGGTTGTAACTATGTTCGGTCAACCTGCTCACATGGACCCAGTAGATTATATTTCATTATATAGGTACTGGTCAAATTTTCAACTATTTATTAGACTTATGCTACCATTAAGTCTTCAGGGTTCTTAATCCAGTTTGTATTATTTCATCTGGATATTCCAATAAATTGTGTAGTTCATATTGAGAATACTTATTTATTGATTAGCTGTGCAACAAAATTGGTGTTTAAGTCATTCCCTGCCAATATTTGTCACTAACTTTGCTCCAAACTAGATTGTGATGACATTTCAATTATGATTCTACTTTACTGATCCTATTTGAATTCTTCTAATCCAAGTTGAGTTCTGATTCTGGATTTTAATCATAGTTCCAATTATAAAGTCTAATAGTTTGTATTTAATCTTTGGGTTTTTCTTATTAATTTGAATCTAAATTAGCCACTTCAGTGTTTCAGTCTAAACCCATTGCATCCTGTAAATTTATTTTTATCTCTGAATAATTGTTTTTATCTTCTAA
Source organism: Epiperipatus broadwayi (assembly GCA_028023455.1). NCBI lineage: Eukaryota > Metazoa > Onychophora > Udeonychophora > Euonychophora > Peripatidae > Epiperipatus > Epiperipatus broadwayi. The sequence continues at coordinate 3,197,285 of JAQFVV010012523.1, read as the reverse complement.
TTCACTTCGTCATAATTCTAAGTCAATTTGAAAATTCTCTGAAAATTTTTATTTTTTGTGGTGCTCCAATTGCACTGGAAGTGACCCAATAACTTTTGATATATTCATCATAAATTTCTAATTTTTATGCAGGGAGGTGGCTTAAATCATAATCCATAACATTTAATTTTTAATTTGAGATCAAGTTAATATTTAAAATATTTTTTTTTCCTTTCTGCAAAGTTTTGCTGTATTTGCCACCTCCAGTGTGACACCATGATATCATTACTTTTTTTTTTATGAAGAATTTACCATTTGGTAAAATTTTTTAATGTTTTTGACTAATCTTTGCATCTAGAATGTTTCTTCAGCTGTTTTTCATTCTCCCTGACTTGTGTTTAGTTATTAAAAGCAGTTTTATTTTTTGATTTCATATGTTGAGTTTGAATTCTCAGGAATATCATACTTAAGCTTTTTTTTTCACTTTTATTTTCACAGGTATTGATTTTCTAATCGTTTCAAATTAGTTCCATCATCAAAATTAGGATTTTCTGTAATTATTTCGTATTTTGAGTTATTAGGTTAAATTTTAAATTCATTTACTAACTTTTAATCTTGTTTTAATGATATTAGCTTTTGTTTGATTAATGGAAGTCATTTTCATGGAATAAAACGATTGATACATTGAATTATTTTGAAGTAAGACTAATTTAAAATGTATTAAGAAGGTGTATAAGGTTAAAACAGGTAATCACTTATATTTTATCATGCATCTTCTTACCAATTCCATCTTGGATATGTGAATCCTCCCATCCTTGTGGAGCCAGTAAACAGTGAACTATTTCTGCTCGCAACTTTTTATTTTCCATAACTTTCAAAATTTTAATCAATTTTCAATTTTTTTTCCAGGATCATAATCTAAAATAGCATACTTTCCATTATTTAATTCTAAAGAAACTTTACTTTTAAAATCAATATTATTTACCAATACAAACCGGCTACTTTTATCTTCTTGCAACAAGATAACATCATTGACTTTCAATCTTTTTTTAATAAGACTAATTTTCTTATGGACAAAAACAAATTTTTCTGTTTTATGTAATTGACTATTCAAAATAACCTGTAAAAACACTTTATATTCATCAAAATTATTACTACTACCTTCAATAGCAGAAATGAAATCAAAAACTAAACATTCATTAGCAAAAGGAACAAAACCAGGATGCTTAGCTAAAATAACCAAATCAGATAAATTCAAAGCATAATTTGACAAATTTAAAACAGATGATGCATCAGGCCAGATTTTTATAACAACCAAATCTAAACTCTTTTTGCTTCACAAAACTTTTATTTTCAGACATTCCAACCAACCAATCAATTTTTTTAAAAATACTTATTATTATAAGTGATTTCACATTTACTTTTAAACCACTTTATAAAAGAATTCAAAATTGAATAATTAAAATTACTTCTAAAGTCCAATCCTCTTTTAATAATTTTAAACCTATCAACTAAATTAGATAAACTACTCATAATCTTCATAATAATATGTTTAATAATGAATCTTTTAAAATTTGAAATAAAATCATAATTACAAAATAATACCAATTTCCTATCCAACCTAATATTACATGAATTAGGAAAAAACATCACAGAGCCTACAAGACTTAAGAAAATTTATCTGAATCTTTAAAGACTCTATTTTATTACACATGTTAATTAACTTTTTTATTTCTAAAATTTCTACACCAGAAAAATTATCATATAACATCTGCCACATACTGAAAGAAAATTAATAATATAACTATACAATTACAAACAAATAATTAATATTACATAATAAATAACATACAAATAATATCAAAAAACAAATAACCACAAAAATTAAAACAAAAAAATATAAAATTCACAAAATCATATAACACTATGTAAAATATTAAATAGTATATCTAAATAGAAACCAACACTGTCTAACCTATTTACTAGTAATAAATAAAATGCAAAATTATAAAACAATACAATACTAGATAATATCCAAAATTTTTACCAAAATTCTTACAGGACCATGGCTTCATCTACTACAAATAGACCTTCTCAAGTGAAAATCAAACTAAAACAAACCTCCCCATAATTCATTTCAAACACCATGTTCCCTTAATATCAAAAGATGTTTTCATTAGTTTGATTTTCACTTGAGAAGGTCTATTTATAGATGACGCCATGGTCATGTAAGTATTTTGGTAAACATTTTGGATTTTATCTAGTAACATATATAAAAAAAAAAAAAAAAAAAAAAAAAAAAAAAAAAAAAAATATATATATTTCCCTCCCCTCTGATATTTTGTGGTAAAGTTGCTCTTTTTTTTATCCTTCATTAACAAAAATTAGTCCAGTTTCAATCGGCGGAGGAGACATTGGATTGATTTTTGGCCGCTCCAGCCTGTCTCATGGTAAGAATACTTTATTCTTTTTTCTCATTACTACTCACAGCCTCTTTGCTTTTTAAATGACTTCTTTATAATATAGATAATAATCTCATCTTTGTTAAGGAAATTATACGTCCGGTTCTTCATTTCAAAGATAATATTCGGGATGGATTAGTTTATATCAACCAATACCCTACTTTTCTAATAAATACATAATATCTTTGTGGCTATCTTTCTTTTTTTTCTTATCTTAAGAAAATAAGTAAATCTATACTGCTTTCTTTCCATATAGTTCTTATTTTAAAATAGACCAAATCTTAATTTAACAATCTGGGAATAAATAATATTTACTCTTATATTGGTTATATTCTTTGGCCATTATAATATTATATGTGCAAACAAGTTCATAAATTTTTAAGAAATTTGGTTCTTTCTCAAAAATAATAATAATAATAATCTATTTGCAATTTTGTAATTCAATCTCTGTTGTTAATGGGGGAAATATTTTTTTAAAAAAAACTTAACAAATTTATTTAATTACTTAACAATAACTTTTTCACTTTTACTTTAAAGTGGAAACAAAGAAAATAAAAAATAAAAATAATAATAAAGATTTTTTGTTTTTTTCCATAATCATAAATAGATAATTTATACATTTTTTAAAATGTTCATCAATAACACTTATTAAGTTTTGACTTTATTTTAAATAAACTCTTTGCTCATTAATAAAGAAAGGTTTTATGTGAAATTCTTCTGTAGATATATGTAAATAAACAAACTTTAATATTAAAAATGCTCTCACTTAAGTCTTTTGCTATTTTATTATAATGTACTGGTTGTTTTACTATCAGTTTATCAAATATTAATTAATGTAAATTGATATAACTTTGTAATATAATAACAATTTTGATTATAATTTTCTGTCTTCCGATGTGTTTCAATGCTTACAAAATATGAGTTGTTCTTTTAAAATAATATTTTAAATTATTCAATATTTCACTTTTATAAAGTATTATGTTAAATAAAATTCTATGATTCTTTTTTTTTAAACTTTCTCTTCTTTACTTGTTTTCCTTTTCTTCCTAATAAACTTCTATCTACAAAAGTCATTTTACCTTATTTAACTTCAGAAAAAAGATACAATTTTAAAAAAAATAATAACCCAAACTCTCTTATACCCTCATCTATATAGATAAACCTTCAATCAAAATATAATTTCTACTAAAATTAACTTACTTATCTAATAAAAAAAATAAAATATAGTTTTTATACCTCTTACTAACTGAAAAGAAAAATAAATAACTTACACTAATATAATAAATCTAATTCCTAATATTGTAACATTAAATTTATTCACGAAAGAATCATATAATTATTTCTAGGTTCTCATATTATGTTGTCTAAATTTACTCATCAATTTAAAGTATGCATATTAAAATAAAACTGTTATTACTAATATTGTGCGGTATATTCTTTAAATATTTATACATCCATTCAACAATCAAATAACATTTGGTTGATCTAAAGAAAACATAGCAAATACATCAATTATTATTATTACTAATTTTTACCATAAATGATACTTCAATGTACAGACCGTCACACGATGTCCTCCAGGATTACAGTTTTACAAAATAATTTCACATTTACACTCAACAATTATTCTTTAAAATATTACGTGTTGTATAATTATAAAATAAACTTTATGCAATGAAATGTTATATTAATATTTAGTTTTTTTTTAAAAAAATGTAAATGTACCTTTCCTATCTTTAATAAATCAATAATTAATTAAATATTTATGTTAGTTAATAAATAAAAACATATTACATAAAATCCAACGGTGTCTTCTTTCACCCATAATTGTTCTTTTTCCTAGGCACAAATTTTCACCAAACATTCTTCCTTTTCCGGTACATCAGTGTTTTTAAAAGTTTTTATGAAAAAATAAGTTCTTTTTTAAATAAAAAATAAAAAAAAGCGTCCCCATAAGACAAATAAAATTAAAATAGTTTATTAATCCATTTCTTTCTTTAAGGAAAATTATTTAAAAGTTATTTTTTTAGTATTAGTCTATAATTTACAGTTCTTATTTAATTATTTTTAATTGATTTGGATATCCACGTATATTTGATTTGGCTTCCTTAACAAATATTTAGGTAAGTTAATTTTAGTTCTTCTGTACGCCGTCAGCTTTCTAATATAATAATTTTTATTCATAGGTACTTCTCTGCCAATTAAATTTCAATTTATTTGCCTTTTAAAATTGTCAAAATTTAGTCTTTTAAACCATAAAGACTTAACAAGGCAAATATTTATGTAATCAGTATTATTTACCATCTTTACTAAGTTATATACTTAGATTTATAATTTACAAATACTTTCTTCATAAAGAAGTATTTCTCATTCTTTTAAATATCTGTTTTATAAAAATTAATTACAATCAGCTTTTAAATTTATATAAGGTCCAACATATTACTTTTATGCATCTAGTAACTCTCCTAGTTAATCCAGCGTTTGTTAAATTTTTAGTATAAAGTCTCCAATACATTTTATCCTTATACGATGTCTTCATGACTATTTGATAGTAAATTGAGCTTCGATCGAGACGATAAATAGGAAATTATAATTAAAATTAGCACTGCATATTTCTCGGTAAACTTTTATAAATTATTTTAAAAAACTACTCTCTTATAATTTTAAAACGATTATGAGAGCGTCTATAATTTTACTTAGCTATCTCTAATAGCACATTTTACTTTTAAAATTACAATCACAATCCCTCCGAACAATTGAACCTTGGTTTTATACCCGAAGAAACTCCCCACTTGATTGGTAAATTAAACAATCAACTTGCTAGCTTATTTACATATTTTACCAACAAGACAGAATTAAAAATAAATAATGACTTATTTAATATTTATTATTTATCACATTATTAAATTCTTAAATTAATCTTTATTGTTTATTTAAATCCATTAAACATTTTTTTAAAATATTCTTTCTTACTTTATTTCACTTTTAACTTTTATAAGATTATTTTTATAAACAAACTAAGTCTATTTTTATTCGTTATGTTTTTAAGCAGTATTTTAAAAATCAGATTTAATATTTCACATTAATTATTTTTATTTTTATCTCGTGATAGCCAATATAATACTTATAAATTTTTATAACAGAATTTTAAAATAGTTTTGCAACTTTACTAAAAAACTCACAAGCATGTGTGTATGTGTCTAACTAACATCTGTTTTACAACACAGCTACAAACGCTTGTAATAATCTAAAAATAAACTAACAATTTCATTTTTTAAAAATAAATATTTTTAAAATAAATAATATATTATAACAATTTTTAAAATAATAATTCGATATTATTAAAATCAAATATTAATCTTCTATTATGTACTACTAATAATTAAAATATTTATATTCACTTATTAAATATTAATCTTTATCAACAATAAATATATGCATTTAATTTTAACTTGTCTTTTTAAAACTTTTAGCTTTAAACATTTATTTATTAAACTTATTAATGCAGTATTGATTATGGCCAGTTTTCCCAACCATATACTATTATCATCCCTATTGAACGTCTCTCTCAAACATCAGCACAATTTTCACATATCAAATATTCATAGATTACTTTAATTACACTTTTTAAAAGATTGTTATAAATAAAATTAACATCATATAGCTAAATATATCTTAAATTTAAAATTTTTAAATAGATTGATACAACAATTTATGGAGACCTACAAAGGGCACATATATATATATATATATATATATATATATATATATATATATATATATATATATATATATATATATATATATATATATATATATATATATATATATATATACATCACAAGGTAACAGCCATAAGCTTTTCAAAATCATGAATCTTTCATTTCTTGTCAAGGCAACTTCCATGAGTAAAAAAAAAATTCCATCTTTTACCCTGGTCTAAGATTTTAATATACGAAAAAAAGTTGGTATTTAAACCATAATAGCTTGTGATTTTGATCACATGATTACATTGATAGAACAATCTCACTTTCAGCAAAATAAAAATAAAAACATATTAATATATTTTTATGAATTTTATATATAAAAATAGGCAAAACTAGGAATATTTCATATTAAAGCAGATATGCATCAGTTGTGAATTAAAGTTGGTAGTTGCAAATTGAAATCAGCTACATAATAATAGTCTTTTGTCTGACTTTCCTTTAAACTTAAAGTGGAATTATTATAATAACTAAAGTGTTAAACCAAAGACTAATATTTTTGTAGTGTAATTTTCATTACACTACTATCATGTGAGGTGGGACTAGTTTCTATTCAATTTAACACCTTCATTATTGGATAATCTCTAGTTTAATGAATAACTAATAAAAATTATTATAATTAAGCTGCTTCATTTTTTTTGTTTAATAACTGAAACATGCAGGCTTATTATATACTTGTGTCTATATATGTAATACATAGGGTATATGAGCACAGACTCACACAACCCACCACTCTCCACACTATCTCATAACACTGATACACTTAAACACATATATGTTGAAAAGATAAATAATCACCAATATACATATTTCATGCTAAACTAGCAATAAACAGTTGGTACAGATTACCACCTCTACACATATATGCTATAAGTGCTCAGATATATATTAAGATAGCTAATTCTCATACTTTAATAGACAGGCTTCAATCTACTCCACATTACAACTCTTCAACTGTCCATCCAATTGAAAATCTGATGATGGAATGCTCAAAGGCCACCCTGAGGCTGAGATTCTTGTCACAACCATGTTGACCTAAAGTCCATCTGACCCCTCATGTACAGGACATAATCCATTTAATACATATACAAGGGATAGGCAGACATCTCTATTATGTAAAAAACATGTCCATTAAAGTATGAGGATTGTCTATCTTAATATATATTTGAGCACTTATAGCATATATGTGTAGAGGTGGTAATCTAGACCAACTGATGATTGCTGGTTTAGCATAAAATACTTATATTGGTGATTATTTATCTTTTCGACATATATGTGTTCAAGTGTATCAGTATTATGAGATAGTGTGGAGAGTGGTGGGTTGTGTGAAAGTCTGTGCTCATATACCCTAATTTTTGTTTAAATAAAAGTCATATAAAACTGCTATTACTAGATATCATTATTTCAATTTGCAATTTTCAGTTTCATCGGATGTTTGCCTTATTTTATCATAGCTGAAATTTATCTATGTTAATAGACAAAATGTCCTCCACCATACATATTTTTAACAATTATATATATTTATAATCACTTTTTAAATTCTTTTTAAATTTCCCAAAATATATGTTTGTTGGAAAAAGATGGGGAATTATAATTCTATGAGTGCAAGTAAGGTATTGCTAAATTATTTATAAAGTTAAAAATCACAAACAGAAGACGGAAAATATGGTGATTAATCTTTTTTAAAAGTTGTTGTTTTTGGATAGATCTACTATCAAACATTCAACGATAATGATAAGTGAATTTATTTCGCTTCAAGCATCTAACAGATACATTATCTAAAGTAGAAATGCAGCAAACTGTAAAATAAATTTAAATATTCATTTATCTTCTACTAAATTATAATACATGAATTATTTTATTATTATTGTTATTTAATTAAAACATATTTGATGTGCTAAAATATTTATTATGTCTTGGGAAGTTTTGGAAGATTCTATTTATTTATTTTTTTACAATATTATTTTTCAATTTTGGAAAACTATAGAAATTTGACTTGTCTTTTATTGATTTTTTATATAAAATAATAATAATTTATATATTTTTTTAAAGTACTTTTTTTATTTTATTTATTAAAATTATTTTCTTTAGATCATTTATGTGTTACAGAACGTTTTGCGAAATAATATATATATATTGGGATACCCGTATTTTGAACATCAAAGATATAAACGATTTAAACTAGAAATCAATAAAAATAACAATGAAAACTTTTGATTTAACTTTTTTTTTTTAATTAGATATGTTTACTTTTTTTAAAAAAGTTTAAAATTGATAACGTTATTAAATTTCTTTTATTATTAAATTTATGTATAGTGAAATAGAAAAATTATAATAGGAGCTATATCTGCTTGAGAGAGATACTGTTTTATGTGTAATCTCCAACAAAAATAAATTTCAAGTAATAGAATTTTTTTCTTAAAAAAAAAGTGCGAATAAATAAAAATATATAGATTTTATTACTTATTATTAAAAAAGTATATCTAAAAAAAAATCCAGACCACACGACAAAAAGAGAAAGAATATAAAGCTTCCAATTTCATTATATCAAACTTAATTTAGAGAGAAATACGGCATATAACTATAAATGTTCATTACATCAGTTTTTTTTTTTTTTTAAAGTCACTCTTATCTTTATATATCTATAATCTTTTTTTTTTCAAAATCACAAAATAGGCCTCCAACAATATATATAATTTATTAAATTTATTTTCAATATATAAAATATACAAGTTTTTATTTTATTAAAACAAAGAACTCAAAATCTTCTCCATTTTTGGTAATTAAAATAGTTTATTTTAGATAAAAATTTATATACATTACTTTTATATTTATTGTATTTTAACGAAATATTTATAACTATAAAAATTACAGACAACTATCTAAATTAAATTTAATAATTTTTTAATTTATTTTTTACCAATTTATTTATATTTTTATAAATAGATAGATATAATAATAATCGAGTTTGTTATCCAATAAAAATATTTGCGATATAGCAAATAGTTGATCTTCTACCAAACGAAACATATAAATATATGCTTAAATTAAATATTGCATAAGCCATATTCTTCTGCTTGCGTTACGTGTTTCAGACTGTTTCTAAATACAGGTAGTGCTATTGAAACTTCTAGAGTTGGTTTGTATTCATTTAAATATATGCTTATAAAAATAAACTAATTAATAATATATAAGGACATTAAAATATATACATAAGAAGAAAATAATTCAATTATATATATATATATCTTTTTTTTTCTTCCAAAAATTCATTTTTAAAGCAAACCTCTCAACAATAAACGTTTCACTTTCTTTTTTATGATAAACTATTTTTAAATATAAAATGAAAATAAAATTTATTTTAAAACCTTTAAAAGTGAAACTTTTTTAATAAAGTTAAAACTTTTAAAACTGGTCACATCCAAACTACATTTTAAAGTAATATTGTAATTATAAAATCATTATTTTTTTATTAGTTAGAACATAGATATACTGTATATTTTCTTTATAAATTTTATTAATTATACAATACAAATGTCATTCCCCCCTCCCTTTTTATTTCATATTACATCGCATAACAAATTAAAATAATGTATTACATGAGATAATTTATATAAATCACAATAATATGTTAAACAATCATTGGAACTTTTATTATAACCTAAAAATCAGAAATGATCAACTTTAAACCATTGATAAAGTCACAGTTATCAAATTAAAATAATTCTGTCAATTTAAATTTAACTGGCTATAGGTTCAGTCTGATTTAGGTTAAATAAATTAATCTTTTAGTATTATTGTAAAAATTCAAGTGAAAATTAGTCTAAAACAAATTTCTTAAACTACTACTATCAAATTGCATATACTTTCAAGTTTATATTCAAGATCATAAGCTTTTGATCAAGTCCAGTTCTGGAACCAAATAGATGGGCAGCTGATTTAGATATATTCAAATTTAGATATTTTTTTAGATATTTCAATCATAGCTGCCGGATCATACTCTGGCTTCTTTGAATCCTCTAAAAAATAATTAATCTGAAAATCCAAATAAAATATTATTATAAATAAAATGTAATATTTGATTCATATATAATCAAACTCTGAGTAATACAGTTACTAAAACTGTATCAGACAGAATACTATCAATAAATAGTATATATTTTCTATCTATTAAATAATGCATCCTTTTTTAAATCTTTACTGTTTCAAACATAAAATTTTTAAATCTAAAAAATATGAATTTTATTTGATTAATTATGTTTTTTTCAAATAATTTCATAAATGTACTAACGGATTTATAATCTAAAAATCATAAAGGACAATTTAGGCATAGATCTTACCAAAGCAAATTATAGTACTTTTATAAAGATTGTCTTTGAATATATTTTATAACAAAAAAACATGATGTAAATAATTTTAGAGCCATTTCTTTTTAATTTATTTTTACATGTCATATTTTTCTTTATAACCCAAAAGTTTTTTTTTTTCAATGGATGAATCATTAAAAATGTTCATAATTCTGTTAGAAAGTTAATTTATTTCCATTTTTCAAATGAGTAATGAACTATGAATCTTTGTTCTTTTTTTTTTTTTTGATGTTGATTCACTCATTGCAGAATATATCATCTTTTTTTAATTCTAAAGGCATGCCATCTACATATATATTGTGAAGGAATAAATATTCTAAACTATATATGAACAATGCTAATGAAGCAATATTTTTTCAAGAATAGCAATATTTTCTTATTGGAAGAGCCAAAGGTAAAGGAAAACTAATAATGACTGCCAAAATGTAAAGCTAAAATAAGTGTCATTCACTAAATAGCTTGTACATTTCTGTAGTTATCATATAATAAAAAATATCATAACTGATAAGGCTTAGCTAGTCTGACCGTGTCTCATACATTTGGGAATACACACATTATAAATCAAATTGTGAACCAAATGGTTTCATCCACATAGCACTAAATATTTGAGCACTCTAAAATATATTACATAAATGTTGTACATAGGCAACTAAATATATAACTAAAAATAGATAAATCAATATGTTGTCTCACAAATGGCTCTATGGAAGTTTAAATTTATATTTGCAATGGACTCATGAATTTTGTCAAATGTCAATCATTCAGAACATGAGTATCTTGCTGGGCAAAGTAGATAATATTCAATAAATAATGACTTATTTGTTGATAAAGTATAGTATAAAGTGTACAATGATTTACCTTAATTATAAAATATATTGTGTAATAAAATAATTTTATAATGATTAATGCAATAGGAAAATCAAGGAACTTATATTAATAATATTATAAATTTATTGCAATAAGCATTAATGTCTTGAGATGGATAAAATAAAGTATATAATCCTAATTTATCAACTTCAATCTAATATCCTATAATATACTTAAAACCTTATTTCCCCCTTTTTTTTAGGATTGCATTTGATAGATATGATATAAATTATAATGCATTAAGTCATAAAATGGTTGGAGATACATTTTTTTAAGCAAAGTAATAAAAGTTTTAATATTGCTACTTATATATATATATATATATATATATAGCAATATTATTTTTTGATTACTATATATATATATATATATATATATATATATAGTAACCAAAAAATCTGATCAGTTTACAACAAACAAAATATATGGTATAGCATGAAATTGTTATGATTTAATCTGGTTGCAGCCAAGGTATACCATGAAGACCAATCATAGCAGTATGTAAAGGTATGTTAGATCACCTTAAGACAAATTTTATAACTATATAATTTTTTTATTATCAGTCAAAACCTTAATCTGCTATTTTTTATTTCCATGAGATCTTATGGCTGACAATGGACAAGATTATATAATTTGTGAAACTCTTAAAGATTATTCTTTTAGAATGACATGTATGATTCCCCAGGTTTATCCTAGCTATCACATAGTATTTACAAGTTATTAACAAGAAAGCAATAATTGTAAGTATCACTATAACATGGTTGATTGTAGCTCAGATATACTCAGGATTTTGGTACAAATGCTATCCAAGGTATGTGCTTTGCAATAATACGTAAGCATAGAGAAACTTGAGTTATATCTGCTGTACGAGGGTGCTATCTAGGCATTTGAACCTAGAAAAATTTATATAGTAGGCAGATACGTAAGTTTAGATTTAAAAAAAAATGTTTATATATATATATATTATTCTGACCATTTGCCCAATGTCACTAGCTCATATAGTAGCAGAGATTTAAACATTTTTATAAGTTTTAATAGATTTATATTCTCAAAATATATATTAAATATTTAGAACAATAAAATAAAAGAAGCCACTGCCAGTAATTAAGACACAAATAGTTTTTTATTAACGCACATTTAAAATTGAGGAATAAATTTATTTTTAGATTTTAACATTAATAATTTTTTTAAATTTAAATTCAAATTACTATTTAAATAGACTGCACAGATGGATATTTAAATTATATTTTACTTTAGCATGTCGAGCATAGATAGTCTACATAGGTTTTTTTTTACTTAAAAACTTATCAAAACATTCATTCAATCTCAGACTAAAAGTTTGTAGCCAACCCAATGCCTGCTTCCAGATATATAGTCACAATCAATGCAATATGAAGATGCTAGCATAAAACCACGCCAACAGGAATGTGCATCTGACAGCATGATATTATTTGAAGGAAATGATCCATGTCTAGATCAGGAAAGTGCATCTGTCTGACTAAGGAATCATGTATATAATTTTTTTAAAGAGTGCTATGCCTGGGGGAGAGCAGTCTTCTGCCAACTTATAATCCCTCCAGAGCTAGAAAGGGTCAATGGTGCAGGAAATATGTCTGCGACCATTGCAATGATATGACTGCCTCTTTGGGGTCATGCATTCAGTTGGGCATGTTGCCCTGTATGCTAAACATGCTTCACATTACATTAATATAAACGCCCATATAACCCTCCACAAGCATTGCCCTAACTACAAAACAAATAGCCTGAAATTAAAATCCCTTAAACTAAACATAAACGAATTTAAACATAGTTATTAATCTTTATCCATGCAGCTATCTACACCCAACTTAAATCAAAATACATTCTAATTAAAACATAACACACACACCAAAAAAAAAAAAAAAAAGAAATGGAAATGATTGCTTAAACATCTACATAAAAAATATCAATAATTGAATTTGCATTTTTTAAGTCAGATAATAGTTTTTATTTTCAGCTATTAATTACTTGCAATTTTAGGAAAGTTCTTATTAGATAGACACAATAGTTCATACTTTATGGATTTAGCAGATTTAGAAGTCCTTCTTCATGATCACTTTTGTAGATTTTGTCCTTCTTTGAAATGAAACTGCGACTTGCCATGCATTTTGTCAGGAACTGTCATCAATAGGCCTCAACTGGTTGTCCAGAAAATTAAATTTATTGCAGACTTCCACATTGTGAAAATCTGCAATATAGCTAGTTATAACGACATATTCATAGCCAACTCTCAGATAACAATTATAATAATCATTTTGCTTTTATATTTTTCTTAGCCTCTTATCATAAGATCTTGGGATTCAATGAGCAAGATGTCACTAATCCGCTCGTGTTTCAGTTATGGTCCATGCTGTCATTTTCGTGCTTGCATTGGTCATTTAATTTCTTTGTATTCTCTTATCTGACCATTTGATTTATTTTAAATGCCTCAGGGGCTAGTTTGATTTTGAACAATCATTTAATTAATAAGACAATCATTTCTATTTTCTAAGATTATAGAAATCAACATTATTTCTATCTTCAAAAATATCAAATCTTTATATCTTTACTTTTTTACAAAAAAATTACTTTCAAGTATTTTTATTTTTTAAAATAGAAAGTTGTCCATCATGCGATCTATACATACGTTAAACAGTTTTTAAATTTCAGTTTTAAGTTAAGTTTTTCTTTCTTTTTAATAAATCAATTTTTATTTATGATCCTTTTTATTTTAATTTTGAAATAATGTGACGCATATTATATTCCGTTACAATATATATATATATATATAGTAACCGAAAAATCTGATCAGGTCACAACAAACAAAATATATGGTATAGCATGAAATTGTTATGATTTAATCTGGTTACAGCCAAGGTATACCATGAAGACCAATCATAGCAGTATGTAAAGGTATGTTAGATCACCTTAAGACAAGTTTTATAACTATATAATTTTTTTATTATCATTCAAAAACTTAAACTGCTATTTTTATTTCCATGAGATCTTATGGCTGACAATGGACAAGATTATATAACTTGTAAAACTCTTAAAGATTATTCTTTTAGAATGACATGTATGATTCCTCAGGTTTATCCTAGCTATCACATAGTAAATATGAGTTATTAACAAGAAAGCAATAATTGTAAGTATCACTATAACATGGTTGATTGTAGATCAGATATACTCAGGATTTTGGTACAAATGCTATTCAAGGTATGTGCTTTGCAATAATACGTAAGCATAGAGAAACTTGAGTTTCTTCCTCATTAATTTAAATTTATAATGAAATCAATAGCAGTGAGGCTCTTATTATGTTTGATGAATTTCAAATCATAGCATTAAGAATCTAAATTCTATCATATCATTATCTAGTAAATTTGTGTATGAATTTTGAGCCTAATATTATAAACATTTATAGCAACAATAAATTTTGTATTATATTCCAGAATTAACAAAACAAAGCTAAAGTGATGGAAGAGGTAAATGGGGTTTTATTGTACCCTATACATCACAAGCTACTCGAGAACATAAGCATTTAAATATTTGCCCAGAATATTAATAAGACTTATATGCCTTATTAATGACAATATGTTCTCTAATGTATGGTCTACTCAATAGGTAGGATTTTCTGTTTTTTGTAAATGACAAATAGCAATGGCATAATAAGTTAAATTATGAGTTAACATTTATTAAAATTTTATCATTAACAAGTAGTTGATTATATAATGTTTCAATATATGTAAACAAATAAATAAAATAAACAAATAAAATAAAATACTATTCCATCAATTTGCTTCAATACATGGATAGTATACATGAGTTTTATAATAAACACAGTTACAAGATTTTATTATAAATGGACTTAATTTCAGCCCTGAAATATGAGAATGGAGTTCAACATCTAGTCATGAAATATTCAATGTGTCAGTTCCAGAACCAATGAATCTATACTGTAAACTTATAATAATAATCAATAAGTAATGACATATTTGTGAGAGTTGGCCGTAATGAAATACTGAATCAAAGAGAAGGTTTGAATCTCAATTCAGCTAAAATATTATGCAAACAAACATATAATACACAATGGAGACAATGTACCTAGGATGCCCTGCTCTATCTTATGACTGAACTTATACCTGAAGATAAGGGAAATAAATTTAACATCATAGTACATAAAGACTTTTCCCAAATCCACATTTATGAAGGAAAATGGTATTCCTGTGGATGCATTTGTCTACACATAGGGATAACACAGCACTGAATGCCCTGTGGATTTCTAGACCACTATCAGGCAACAGGCATAATTACACACTTTTCTGTGGATTAACTACCAGTGCAGGAATGAGTGCAAAATACAAAAAATGGCAAATAATTATTCTGTGAATTAACCACCAGCACAGACTAATGTCATTTAACATACAAAAATAGGATTAATATTTACTTAAAATCAAAATGTAAAATTATCTTCCTCTGCTAACTTAAAAAAACACCAGCAGTCTAGCCAACATGAGTTCAGACATAATGAAGAAATGTTTTATAATAAAGAATGATTGAGATAATGACTGACTGCCTAAAATATGAGCATAATAACAATGTCATAAATATGACATAAGTACAGGCACATAATCCTGGGAAGACTCATATGAATAATTCATGTAGTGTTGCTACACATTATAAATTCATCAATAATTCTTAAACTTTTTGCAAGTGCTGTTCCTTCAATTAAGTATTCTCTTTGATCCCTTGAATTTAAATTAATATATTATCAGTAAGCATAGTAAAATACATACCATGAACTTTACAAATATAAGTTCACATGAAAATAAATTCAAAATAAAATATATTCTTATTTAAATAAACATTAAATTAAAGTACACAACATTTTAGATATAATGACTATTCACCAATAAAATAAATGTAGCACATATTTTAACACTTAATGTATAGCACATAAAAACCAAATAGTTTCCAATTATAACACAGAACTTCAGAGATTTGATTTTTTTTTTCCACCTATAATGAATACTTGCAAATGAACAGACTCTTGCATGGGCTTTATGAATATATGAGGTAATTTTTAAAAAGAATGGCATGTAGAGTTTCAATTAGAAAGTTTCTCATAAGTTACTGAACTCCACATTCTACATCAGATGTGGTTCTGATTTTAAAATATTTGAATTATTTTAAGTCTATTCAGCATCAAAAACTAGGAATAATTATCAGAGTAAATAACAATCTAACATTGGCTATGGAAGTCAGAAAATAGTTTACTTTTAGCTAACTATTATCTTTTCAACAATTGTTATTATTACTTCAATAGTATGTATCAAATAGTAGGAATGTTATTTATAACATAAGTTCAACTTGAAATAATCAATTCCTTATTGTTCAGCCACTGGCACACAAAGACATTAGAATAGCATTTCACTCCGCACTATATATATATATATATATATATATATATATATATATATATATATATATATATATATATATATATATATATATATATATATATATATATATATATTGTGACCATCTGAATGGGCACAAGGGTTTAAGATACTTTGTATCTTAATTATTATATTTAAAAAAATGAAATAGCCTTAGAATTTTAAATTTTTTTGCTGGAGATTGTTTAAAGCTTGGATACGGGTTACTTATGCAGTTTATTGACCACTGGATAGGTATTTATTATTATTAGTGTGGTTAATGAGGTATTTAATGTAAGGAAGAAGGATTGTTTATTAATGGAATTGATACACTTTGTCAGAAAGATGCAAAGTTATTTTATATTATTGTAATATTGGTTGAATAGTTTCAAAATTCTTTGTTCATTGATACTTATCTTTTTTGTCAGCAATTAATAGCCATTTCAATCATATTTAGTTAAGATAGTTTAATATTTAGGTTGTGGTACATGTGCATGCATGTATGACTCCACATCATTTTCATTTCATTTTCATCTTTTAATAACAGCAAACAATAGGACATGCACAATAAAAAACATTTAAATTACAGTAGTTATCTTAAACAATTTAACAAATATATATTTCTTTCCAATGATTAATAGATAGTTGAATCAATAGATTACTTTACAAATTAAATAAATTATTAGACATTTTTATTTAATAGTTAATTAATATTAATTTTTCTTTCAAGTTTGTAAAAGCTATTTATTTTATTATTATTTTTATCTTGATTTTAATTCTAAAAAATCAAAGTGATTTTTTTTTTTAAAGATTTTTTTTTTGAATATGTAATTAGCTGAGATAGAAGAAGCGTGGAGTAAACTGGTGGAAGGAAATGAACTTTGCAAAAGAGAGCTATTTAACAAAGATCTCCAGTGAAAAAATTTGCATATTATGTAATGTAATTGTAGCCAAAAACAGTGGCTGATTTTGTGAAATTAAAACCAGTTGCTGAAGTCAAATTGATTTTAAAAAAAAAAGAACTTTGGAGTAAAACTTCGAAAGGATATTAAGAAATATATTATGGAAAAAGTTAATTTCAGAATGCAGTTCTAAGTTTTAAAAAGGTACTCAGTTTACTTTACTCTTCTTGATTTAAACATATTGAATTAACCATCTTTATAACTATTGCTCTTTTAAAAATGTATGTTAATAACATCCAGTCTACATTACTTCACTTAATTATCATTTTAAATATGAATAAATTGCATGAATATTATTGTTGTATCATTGACCAACGTGTGTTCTTTTATATATCTGGAAAACGCATGCAGAACTATTTTACAGAATATATTTTTATTCTTCACTATTTTCCGTGTTATGTTTTTGTGAGAATTAAACATAGATGTAAGGATATGCATATTTTGATAAATCATGCCATGTTTAAATTCATCATAAAGAGATGATATTATTTGTTTGTCTGGTATTTCTGAAAATAATATGTATGTTAAATGAAGGAAATAAATGTGAGCTACTTCAAGTTAAATATCTGTTTAAATCGAATAGAAGAATAGAAATGCGGGTAATTTTTGTTCTCTTCAATAAAGATGGAAAATAAAACAAAGTATTATTAAATGCTATTCAATAAACTACTAAAAATAATTATGTATTCAATTTAGAACTACAATGGAATAAGTGAGATAATTCCTGTCCAACAATAGTTAAGAATTTATTATATTCTCGTCATCATAAAAGATAAATTGATTGCTTATGTATGATACAGTAACTTAAATAACTTTGTTATGAACATCGAAGATGCTGAGGCCTATTTAAGCATGAATGTATTTGTTTGGTTATCCTACAGCAGTTTATTTTAATTTAAAATTCAGTTTGGAATGTGTCCCATAATGTTTCATAAACCTGGAACCGAGCTTTGCAAGTGAACTTTTATTTTAAATTACAAAACTAATAACTTTTGTTTCTTTATTTATTTTTTATTGCTTGTCATAATTAATGTATATGATAGGTATATATGCTTTATTTATTATTATGTTTATTTATAATTTGGGTATTTTGATTATCAAGAACGTCTATAAAGCGTATCCAAATGAGGAGTACGCTGGTAAAAATTGATTGTGTTCAAACAGGTCTTATTGTTCTTTTACGAAGTTAAAAGAAAGAAATATTTTTTTAAATATATTATTAGAGAGGTTTACATTTATTTTGTATACTTTATTATCTCAAAATGAGATTATTTTTTTTTGAATCAACGGACGTATAATAGAAATAGTTTGCAAGATATGAAAGAAAGTTCGTTCGTAATAATTATAAATATTAAATTTTAAAAGTAACCTAAAGTTTATTTTGAATTAAAAGTTATACCTTAATGCAATATTTAATTATCATGTTACGTTCTTAGTGTGTAATTTACAGTTAATATTATATATACTTTTTATTCACGGGTGTGTGTTTGTTTTGCGCAATTATAATATTTGTTTGATAAAGTTCAGTTTGTGAATATTTTATGCATAAATTTCGTACACTGTCATATTCTACTGAGTTGAATGGATTGGTATGTTATCTGTATGTATTTATCTGCCAGCGTGTAGTTATAATGTTCAATATTTAGAAAAGCTATGAGAATGGAAAGAAATCTGATTGCGTTATAATGTTTGTAGGGATAAAAGATTTTGCTTATGTAGTATATGTGAACAATTTTCCATGAGTAGAACCTAGTCTATATTATGTGCATATGATTAAATTATATTTTGAAGTGATGTTTTCTTAGAGCCTGGTGATGAGGAAATAAGTCCCCACCAATAGTGTATTTAGAAGTAGATGAATTATTGTTGAAATATGATTAAATGATGTTTAGGAAGTTATTTGACGTTTTTCTTAGATTCTTGGAAAGTGTTCAGTAAGTTTATTTGCTCCTCATGTAGATTTTCCCCTTATAACATATAGTATGTATAATCATGAAAATATAGCTTTGTGTTAATTAATATGTGGCTAGATAAATCGTTAGATTAATTGTTGATGTAATATTAGTGTCTTATTTTATTGATGAATGACGACATTGTTCGAAATAAAATACTTGTATGATATTTTCTTAATGAATGGAGAATTTATAGAAAATAGTGTTTTATATTATTGCTGCTTGAACATGCACACACATGCATAATATAAATAAAATCGCGTATATAAAGTATAGAATTATTGAAATTAAAATGAGAAATAAATGTTTTTTTTCTTTAAATACATTACATTCATTTAATAAAAGTATAAAGTATTGAGATTAAAATGGGAAATAAATATTTTAAAATACAGTGTATTTATTTAAGTAAAGATTATAAATCATCAAATCATCAGAATAAACATGATTTTGTTGCTATGCATAAAAAATATACGTAATTGAAAGTGATTATTTAGTCAATTAGAGAAAGTTGCTTTGTTGAGAGCCAAAGATTATTAATTTGATTTATTTTGTTAATCAAGAGTAATACCCTCTCAAAAGTATTTTTTGTGTGCTAATAATATAATATGTTATTTATTTATTGTCATGTAGATGAAACATGTAGGCAAAGCATGTGTTTGAAGTTAGGATATTTAAGTTTGTTATTAATTGGCTTTGATAGTAGGGATAATCCCAAACTGATGCTCAAAGTTTATTTGATAATTTAAAAAAAATCTGTAAGACAAATAGTCCATTTGTTAATATCATGTTAAACCAAGTTTATTTTATTGTAATAAATGATTTGTTTTAGTTATTTAAAATCTTAAAAGCTGTGTCTTGAGTTATTCTTGTGTACATTCATGTTTTCCATTTCCACGTCTCCACATTTCATAAATCTATTGCAAAATAGATACATTAATTTAGAGTTATAATATTAAATTTGCTAGTGTCTGACAATATTGTTTTTCTTAATCCAAACATTATAAAAGAACATTTGCCACTTGATAAACATATTAGAAAGGTTGCCAAGTCAGTATATTTGTTAGATGATGATATGAGATTAAAATACCCTATTTCTGTCATTATCTTATTATTGAAACACAGTAAAATATTTTAGTCAATTTGTTTCATTATATTTTTGTCATACTTTAGAATTATAATTTATGGGTACAATGTAGTTTATTAATTCAATTGTGTTTGTTAAAATTTCCTGAGATCATATTGTTTATTTCTTGATTGGCATTAAAGTAGATGTTTAGATTATGATATGCCAAGTCATAGAATTGTTTAAGAATATAATTATAGTAAGCTGATATGTGTTATACTTGGATGAAGGAAGAAATTAAGTTTAAAGTATATTTTAATAGACTGTACCAAATAAACATTATGATTCTTTATCATACAATTAATTAACAAAGGAATTTACATTATATTAAATGTTTTATAATATTTCTTCTTTTATTCATTTATTATCATATATCTTATGAACTGCCTATAGCCTCCCACTGAGCTGAGCTGAACATAAACTTAAATATAGAGTCTCAATAATAATTGCGTATTATATATCTTGATATATTGTTCTATTCATTAATAGAACTGGCGCCTGGGCATTTTGCTCATGTAATGTATATGAGCAGTGTTGGGAGAGTAGGTTATATATATATATATATAATACGTGTTAATATGAACGTAAAATTCTATATCTTAAATTAGTATAACACTTCCATTATGCATGTATAATATAGTTATCGGAATAAATCATGAAATTAAAATATTTTGTTTATTGTTAGCAATTTGCAAGCAATAGAATATATTTCAAATAAACTGACCTTTTAGCTATTATTTCCACTTTCAAGGTAACTAGTTCCAATACATTTTAATTGTAGATAGTTGGGTAGATTATCAGCGAGCGACTTGATTTCTGGTTGGCAAAACTTGAACAGATTATCTAAATTCAGCAATTCATGTTGTTGTTAAAACATAACAAATCTTGTAATGTGATTTATATAGGAGAAATTTTAGTTTAACTTGTTTCATTATTAATTTTTTTTAAAAAATATTCGTTACATGTTTTGCATACATGTTATTTCTTTTCCATTTTATTTATTATAATGAACGCTCTGTTACAATGAAAGGTGCAAAATGTGTTTATCATATTTTATCTAATAATTTAAAATTAATTAAATAAATGACTCTAGATTTAAATTAAAGATAATTTATAGGTTTATTTTTAAATAAAGAAGGATTATTATTTTTAATCACACTTGACTAAAATTGATATATTTTGTTAGTCTCTTACAGGTTAAACACATCTGATATAAATCAGTGGATGGAAAAGAGTAATTATAATACCTTAAAAAAATTATGTAATAAGCAAGTCAAAATATTGCATAATCTCATCATTAAATTACTTTAAATGCAAGTATCAAATAAATAGAAAGTGCAAGTGAAGACAATCAAGTCATCTAGAAGAAGATAAAGAAATTTTTAAGTCAGTTCTATCAAGCTTTATATTTTGCACTAAAATATAAGGTTACAGTTTACACACGCCCTTACAGAAAAAATATCTTTCTTCATATTTCATCAACCTTTATGAAAACATACATCCTACCTCAAGAGTGTGCACTTGAAAATGCGAAGGTAGGGACCTCTACAGGTCTTAACTATATGCTTATCCTCTTTTCTTCCAAAGAATAAGCTTGTGATTAAGGCATGTAGAGGTCCCTACCTTCACATTTTCAAGTGCAAACTCTTGAGGTTTATTGCCTTAATAAATATTATTTATATAATCAAGGTGCGTTAAATAAATTTATAATCCTAACTCACTGTTTTCCATTATCATATCCATAATCTACCAATAACTTTTCTCTATTCTGTTTGCTTACTCATTAATATGAACATGGTACAACATTAAAATGATATATAAATCCCATTAATTTATTGAAAGTGCAGTCTTTAAACTACACACATTACATGTGCCTTATCTAGTTTACTGTGCTTCTCTTATCAATTGTCTTAATATTATTTGTAGGAGCTGATTGAATCCCACTGACAGAAGGTTGATTCCTACCTTGTGTCTTATTAACTAGACCTGGGTGACTATTAACTTTGTGATAAGGAGTTGGTCATTTATGACTATGACTCCTACTCTGGTATCCTTTTCTGTGATAAGGGCTTCTTATAGGTGCAACATGGACATTAGCAATTGAACAATTATGAAAAACTCTAGCAACCTTCCCATCTTTGTATCTGATTTCTGTGTCATATTCCCTTTTCTCTTGTATGTCTAGGATCTCTGATACCTCATTAAGTTATGTACTTGGCAGCAATGATTAAAACTTGCTCAATCTGTCAAGGTAAGTTATGTCTCAAGATCCTGTCTAAATGATGCTCAGATAATGGAAAGGCAGTTAAAGTTTTAAGTTTGATCACCTGTCCATGGAAAAATTGTGTATAGCTACCTTTATTGGTATTATACTTCTCCTAAGTAATTTGATAATGTATGTTATCTTGATGATTTTAACCCCAAAAACTTGATAATATCAAATGTTTAAAGTCTCCATATGTTTGAGGACAATCAAACAGAGACTGCCACCAATCCTCCACAGCAGCATAAAGTGGGTTGTTAGAGATAGCAACTCCAGATTTGGGAGAAATTCTAGAGTTTTCTAAATACTTCCCCTTATATGGCTTAGTCTTTAAGATGGTTGTTAGAGATAGCAACTCCAGATTTGGGAGAAATTCTAGAGTTATCTAAATACTTCCCCTTAAATGGCTTAGTCTTTAAGAAATTAAGCACAGTAGATCTGTCCATTAATGTATTCTTAATAACTTTGGAAAAAATGGACATGGACTGGAACCACTAAATTACCATCTGATCCAACTGCTTATTTACCAGAGGTCTCTATCACAGCCACATAATACTTGGTGCTTTGACTAATGTAATTACAATTTTTCTCTTGAGTCTTCTGAATCTGCAGCACTTTTAGCTGAATATTTTCAATCTTGGCCTCTAATTTCTGTCCTTCCTTAAAATCATTTGACTCATTTGGCCACTCTTGGCATTTATTCCTTACCTCCTTCAGCTCTTTCTGTATTATCTCTAAATCTCCTCTTAATTTGGCATTAGCCTTTTTCAATTCCTTTGTGTCTACTTTGGAACTGTTTATAGTTTTATCCAAAACCTTTTTAATCTTCCCTAATTCTGTTTTACTCTCTGTCATAGATTCACTCATAAACATACCTTTTTCAAAAGTTCAGTGACTTTCACTAATATCTTAAAGTAACTTCTATTTTAGTCTTAATTTTATTAATGAACTGGCCTAACTGAGTCTATTTTCTGAACCTTACAGCTCATTTTGCTAACCTGTCCTATTATTTGTTCCAACTGACTCATCTAGTCTACTATTCCTGCTTCAATCATATTTAGGTTACTGTTCATCTTCTCCTCATGGATTGTAAATTTATTTCCAATTTCTTCCAACCAAACTTTTGAATGCTTCTTATAATCTAGGAAGCTAGCCTTAATTTCTTCTAGCTTAACATCTGGCTTGCCTTTGGCTGCCTTACAACTGTATTCCAATGACTCAAATTTCTGGTTAAATTCTCCCATTGTTCTCACCCTACCATTTCTATTTTATAATTTACAAATTCCTGAACTTTAGCCATTTTAACATCTAAACCAGCAACTCTATTTTTAAAATTATCTAATTCTTCAGACATCTCTTTCTGAAACTGAGATTGTTCATCTAATTTTTTAGACATCTCTTTCTGAAAGTGAGAGTGTTCATTCCATTTTTCAGACAATTATTTCTGAGAATGAGACATCTTACTAAATCCCCTTTCCATATGTTTGAACATCATCATAAACCATTGTTGGAGATCAAGACTGGCATCTCTTTGGGTTCTTTCTGGATCATTAATCTCTTTGAAATCACTCATTTTGTGTATTTTGTACCAGCAACTAGTTCAATATTCTCTAATGCAACCCTTACCTTTGTAATAAAATCTATGTTTTAATAACAATGATGAATTAAAATCTGTTCAAGCTAACCAACCACTAAATCATCACCACCAATAATCTATCTCACATAGTACATATCACATCTATATTAAAATAATATGAACCCCGACTATAATCATCCACAGTAGTCACAACAACTTATAAACCCTTGATAATATTAACCTCTCACAATTCAATCATAAATATATGTGTATTTTGGCATACAATTGCTATTGTCACCAAAAATCCATGTAAATAATTTGAAGTGAATTATATGGCAGTAAAACATAACATTTCATCATTGTTATAAAGCATCTGTCACGTGATAAATATTCATACAGTAAATAAAATTTTAGTATGAAATTTTGAAAATTGATTTTAAAATTCTAAAAATCTGAGTTCTGACTATATTCTTGGTATCAAAGTTGAAATAACTTGTCATGTGGAGACACATTAAAGCTGAAACTGTAGTCAAATGACGGACTAGAATGACTTACCCCACAAACATCATTCACCATCAAATTGATTCTTATGTTTTAAGGTGTGAAAATTAAAACCAAAGATTCAAACGTCATGTGCCACACTGGGAAGCCAAAAATTGTAACTGAAAAGTCTTATCAGGTCACAACAGACAAAATTAATAGTATAGCATGAAATTGTTATGATCTAATCTGGTGGTGGTCAGGGTACACCACAAAGACCAATCATAGCTGTATGTAAATGTATGTTAGATCACCTTAATCCAAATTATAACTATGTAATTTTTTTTATTATCATTCAAAACCTTAATCTGCAATTTTAATTTACATGAGACACTATGGCCGACCATGGACAAGATGATATAATTTGTAAAACTGTTAAAGATTACTCTATCAGAATGGCATGATTCCCAGGTTTATCCTAGCTATCACATGATAAATATAAGTTATGTATTTCAATGTTTTATGGTATTTCATAAGTAAAGATATTATTATTCAAAATGTAAAATGTAAATTTTTATCAATAAAATATTTTAAGACTTCACCATTCACAATACATTTTAGTATATGTAATGTAATTATTTCTTGAATTGAAGTTCTTCTATTTAAACTTGAATTAAGAATACATGAATAATAATATTGGTTATTAAATCTCTATACACTTATGTTCCATGTGCAGATCAATTTTGATTATGATAATATTATCTATTGCATAACTAATTTAAAATAGATGGTAGAAGAGGAATAAGAAAAAGATATTTTGCTTCTGAAAATAAATGTGTAGCTGTAGCCATGTGAGTTTTGATTGGTTTATACTTATTTCATTCAAAGACTAAAGATGTTATTATTATTAAACATGGAGGACATCAAAGTATATAGATGCTAAAATAGTGTCACATGTATTTAATTATGCAAGAAAGTTCACATAGACTCAAAATATCAAAACCTTTGAGTCTGACAACATGATCATAAAGTAAGTCATAAATATGACACCTGGGGTCAAAGACCATGAGAATAAAAAAAAATTAAATGCACTAAATTTAGTTCAAATCTCATTGATGAAGGTCATAACCCAAAAATCAAGTTAATACAGATTAAAGTTGAATAAGAAATCTCATTGATGAAGGTCATAACCCAAAAATCAAGTTAATACAGATTAAAGTTGAATAAGAATTTATGAAGCAATCAATCTAGTATCTATTGCTTATTCATACTGACAATAACTAGAAAAACTAAAATAAAAAAAAGATTTTGCTATCAAAAGTTTAAATTTTGGAGTCATTATGATGCACACAGTATACTATTACTTTTGATAGCTATTAAGAAATTAAATTGATTGATATTTATTTATATTTTCAAATGTGTAACTGATTCTGAAACTACTAAACTGGCAGGAATACTAAACAGTGTCATCTTAATGCAAGCAATTGGGAAACTTTGCCATCTTAATGGTAGCAAAGAACAATTGTTAGATACTACTACTTCAACTCACACATTAATCTATAAAAAAGTGAAACTATTAATTCCCTCAAAGTAGACAAATCTTCCTGCTGACAAAGGTTTTGCTTTAGTTCTAATGTAAACTATTGTTCTTAAGCACATAATAAATTAGCTTCTCACAGCAGGCCAATATAAAATAGTGTCATGAAATTGCACATAATGTACAAAAATGAAACTACAAGCACTAGTCAGAGTGAATCACAAGTATTTTACTAAGTTTGTAAAAAGTAAATTAATAATAATATATTCAGCAAATTTTCATATTTATCGAAATGTATTCTTAATTCATTGGCATATGAACCATAATCATTGAACAGGAAATCAAAGTATTTTGTGAAGATGAGAAATAACATGAAAATAGAAAGAACTGAAATCATTATAAACATTTTATGTGGAATGTTTATTCACAATATATTGTATGTTTTAAGAAAAAAATAAATGTATAGGATAGCCAACAAATAAACATTTATTGTTTTTTTTTTCATATGTCATAACATCGGCCGGGATGTGAACCCACAACCATCTGCAACCAACTGCTTGCTTGCAAGGCTGCTGCGATGACCTGTCAGCCACATTTATTGTTGATGGTTACAATGCTACTTTTAACAATTTGCACAATAGTGATATATTTTAAACAACATAGATTTATTCAACAAATATCAAACTATAACATTAATGGTTTTCTCTTATTAGTGGGAGGTTAGCAATTAATATTTATATTGAGTAGTTTAAAGTGAAACTTTTTTTTAGTTTATCAAACTCTTGCTTAATTATGTCATTGATACATTCATTAAATCAACACATATTGAAGCAATATTACAACCATTTGAGTACATACTGATGACATATTTTATTTAATTCAATTTACAATAGAAATACAACAGGAACACAAATTGGACTAATTATATGTTCTTGCACCAAAATAAATATAAAAAACTATTATTACAGAAAACCAATACATCCAGTAAAATACTTAACATAAACATTTAATCATGATTCTATGTATATATTGGACTAAATGGTGGAAATAGTTCAATATATAAATATAACTAAAATACCATCATCTTTAGAAAAATATGTAATCATGATATAAGTACAAAAACGTGGATTTATAATAGCATTATGCAACAAAAGAAGGAAGTTTGTTAACAAGCAAGTAATATAAAAAATGAAAAAAAAGTTACATTAAACAAAATTCATGAAGACTGATTATTCGTCACCTATTGTTAATAAATCTTAAAAAGGCAAAACAAATAATCCTAAAAACAATAATAGATAATAAAACAAATCCATACATACCAGTGGGAAGGCAAATAAACTAAAGTCAATATTCATTCAAGATAATATGAAACATTTTTTCCAAACCATAATACACTGTGAGGAATTCTGTTCTCTACCATACCTAAATTTGATATGTCAAAAATAAACATGCATTTATGAATTTGCAAGACAATGTAAAAGTAAAAGCAAATATATGTGTTCAAAATATATATTCTACCAGAGTATGTAGATAATTATCAACTATTCTTATAATATATCTTTGATAGAAAACCTTTCCTATATATATATATATATATATATATATATATATATATATATATATATATATATATATATATATATATATATATATATATATATATATATATATATATATATATATATATATATATATATCATCCATTATCAATCCACTGCAGGATGAAGGTCTCTCCAAGTTCAATCCATTTTTTCCTATCTTTAGCTTCTCTTCTCCACATCACTCCTGCACACTTTCTTATTTCATCCATCCATCTCACATGTGGTCTCTTTCTGGGTCTTTTACAATCTCTTGGAATCCAATTTAAAATTTCAATTGTCCATCTATTATCATCTCTTCTAACAACATGTCCAGCCCAACTCCACTAGAGTCTTTTAATTTTTTAATGAGGTAATTAACACATCTTTGTTCTCTTACCCATGCATTGCATTTTTGATCTCTTCTTGTTACTCCCAACATACATCTCTCCATACTTCTTTCAGTGGTCTGAAGTATATATATATATATATATATATATATATATATATATATATATATATATATATATATATATATATATATATATTACAAAAAAATCAAGTCAGATGTCACATGACTTAATTTAATAAGCTTGTATTTATAAATGTTATATATAGAATTCACAAAACAAGCTTTTTACAAGCTTAGTAGAATATCCCCAACCTCAGACCAGTTTCTGCTACTGGCATCCTCAGTGAGCTTGTTTTGTGAGCTCTACATATATCAACATACTCAAAATATATGGTAACCCATTTGCTATCATCAAGAAAACCATAAATAACAAGAATCTACATTAAAGTCAAAAAATAATAGCTATTGTAGTTTATCCATATTTACCAGGAATAGCAAATGAATATAAACATTATGCATTGTATATAAAATTAGATCATGTTTCTAAATGTATAGCACACTGAGGACTCCTAACTTTAACAAAACCTAATCTGGCAATGCTGAAAAACATGAACTGAATTTATATATATATATATATATATATATATATATATATATTCATATATAAATATATATATATATATATATATATATATATATATGGGAAGATACATAACAGTAAAACTAGTTCCCCATTTAATAATGGATAAAGATATTTATATTAATGATTATTTATGAAAATGTAGGTATGCATAAAACAGAAGACCAAGCATGGCATAATAAAAAAATTTGTTATTAAAAAAATGCAGGAATATTGGACAGAGAGAAACAATAAAAATAATAATAGTAAAGAAAATGGACACATCAGTGAAAAATAAATTCATAAGCCAACATAGTGTGGTAATTCAGAAGATATGAAAAGCACTCATTAACTTTATCTTTAATCATAAGCTGCAAAATAATGAAAATCTACAGTCATTGCAACTACATTAAGAATGTTCAAAGGCCAGAATTTATATAACTAACAATAAAGGCTTCAATCCCAAAGCATTTGCATGTTTAATGATTGGAAAAACATTTAAAAGTTGAAATTATAATTATAACAATTATGTCCGAATGTATACAACAAGCATATCATAAGATAAGAGAGGTAAATATATCATTATATGTTTATAAATTTTTCCACTTATGCATTTCATCATAGTTTATAGAAAGTTAGTGTATTTTGTTTATGATTTGCATTTTGTGCAGAATTATGAAATATTTATTTTTTATAATGATGTGATTTATAGAATATGTATTAGATTTTTAAATAAAAATTAGCTTTTCAAAATATATTTGACATAAAATAGAACATAAAGCTTTATCAAAAATTGTGTTATTGCTTTTAGTGTTTTGTTTTTTTTAAATTGGGAAGTTCGTCTTTAATATTTTTAAAATTATTTTCAAGTTTAGGACTTATCATTTTGCTGAAATTTATCTTAAATAAAAATATTTGAAGTAGAATAGTTTTTTTTTTTTTTGTTAAATAAATATATAGTCATTTCTTTAATATATTTATTGTCAGTTGAGTATATGTCTATTTTATAGGACATGTGTGGAGAATAGTTTTTCCACAGTATTTTATAATAGTTGACATTATAGCAATTTATAAACATATAAAATATTGTGGAAACAAACTACTTTTTGCATGTGCTATAAAATAGAAACCCACTATACAATCAATAAATATTTTAAAAGCATAGCTGTGTAGAGCTAATTTTTTAATAAACCATCATCCATTGACTATTCTTGAATTTTAGGTTTGTTCTTTTTGCAAGGGAAGAGAACATTTCTCATTTTAACTGCCTGTTATATTGAACCTTATTCCATGTTAGGTGATATAAGTAATAACTAAGAGTATAGTGATTTATAAATAGTCTATACAGATGTAATTGAACCACATTAATTTGATTGCATAAACATTTTTGCAAATGCAAAACAAAATTACATGAAGTGATTCAGTAATCAAAATGAAAAATTGGATATTTGTTATTATTATTACAAATATTTAGATAATATATTTCATTCTTTTCATTATTTTTTTTTACATTTTTTAAATATATAATAAATACAATGCCCATAGGCAGATAAAATAAATGCAGGATAGATTATTTTCTTATTTTAGCAACACTTAATGATTGTGTTGGTTTTCAATTGCAAATTATTATGCATTTTTTATAATTTAACATATTTCATTTTCACTAAGAACTAAGATTTTCATAGATTTTATGTTTATTTTATATTCTATCATAATTATTTGTATATCTAAGTAGTTAATATAATAATGTTCAATGGTAAATGGGTTAGTAAGTAATCATTAAAAACCAGTCAATACTTAGACAATCATAATGTTAATAACAATCAATAGTTTCAAACTGTTGTCAAGGCAACCTCTTTTACTATTCACTATTTATTGTCAGTTTGGGATTTCTAGATAAGTTATTATGAGCTATCTAGCTATTTATAAAAATAAACTCCTGTTAAATTGCTGAAGAAATTTACAATCCCAAATCATGTTCATGATAATTGGATATTATCACTATGGTATGAAGTTTCTTTATCCATTTTTCATATATATACAGGATGGTTACTCAAATTTTAATAGTTTTTCTCTTATTTAATCCTCTATTTTTCACATGATACCTGCAAATTTTCATTTATCTCGCATGTGTCTCTTTCTAGAACTATTACAACTTTTAGTATTCAGTTTAGGTCATCAATGGCCCATCTGCTATAATGTCTTCTATAAATGTTTTCAGCCTAGCTCTATTTCAGTCTGTTATTTTTTTTTCAAATGTTGTGAATAATACCTTTTGAGTTTCATCCAAAAAACAATAGTATACTTCACATATTTGTAATGCTTACATCCTAATTGTAGATAAAGTTTTGATTGACGTAGCAGATCATAGTTATCCTAACATATTTACGCTTAATTTTTGACAAATTATTATTTAAATATTTTAGATATGAATATCATAATTTTAAAAAGCCATTCATTATTTATTAAGTTTTGGTCAGAATTATTTTCTTCTTTTCCATTTCATTACAGGGGGGAATGCTTGATAAGGATGTGTCTCAGTCCGTTGACTTTTAAAGGCTGTTTTATTTATTTACTTATATATACAATCTATAAATTTAAACTTATTTTATATTTTATACATATTACTTTTGTGTCTAAATTTTGCAATTACTTGAATTAAGTTGTCGTAAAAATAAATATTATAATTCAAACCTTTTGATTTAAAAATTTAATATTTGTAATTACTCTAGCAATTACTTCAAAATAATGTATCTTTTTTTTTCCTCTTTTGTTTCAAATTAATTTTTATTTTAAATTGACTTGAGAGTAAAGGCGAATATTTATTTGCTTTAGATTGAAGACTCATTGCATGGTTATATTTTTATGGAAAAAAAAAGATTGGTAAGAAATAAATTAGCCGTAAGTAAAATTTATTTTTTTTAACATTAACATTAATTAAGTTTAGCAGAAATTCAAACATTATTACAAAAGGATATGCAAAATTACTCGTAAATCAAAAATAAAAATTGAGTGAGGAAGTCATATTTCTTGAGGCGCATTGCTTCCTAATAATAAATCTCTATTTAAATTATGATTGAAAATAAAGCTTACCGTAAAAGATTTGACAAAAAAGAAAAATGTTTCGCATAATTTTGCTTACGATAATAAATATGTATGTGTGTGTATAGAATAGTGTTGCATTTTCTAAGATTGATTTTTAATGATGACAGAATTATAAACGTAATTGATTTTGTAAAAGTATTAATCTTAGTATTTAGATAATAGCACTGAGATTATTAAACTTCATTTAGTAAAAAGAAAAAAGAAAAAACAATTTATAATGTTTAATGTCACATGAGACAGTAGTTAAATAACTGGCCTTCGGACGTAAACGTTGAAAATATGCTTAAAAATTAATTAGTCATAGCATGTAATAATTATGTTCAATATAAAGGTTAAATAAATTCATTTCGTCTGCATTTTAAATAATACATAAATATGTATGTGTGTGAGAGTATAAAATTAAAAGCGGATGAAAAAAAAGACCGTTAATAATGTAGAATAAAAATTGGAAATGACTAAAAGTTAAATTATTATTTTGTGATTAATAGGTGCATGCTAATAATAATTTTAAAATTCATAGGTCAAAAAGATGTGTTTATTTTGGAAAGATATTACTGATAACAAATAAATATTTATGAGATTAATATTTAACTCCAAAAAGGATTAAAAACTATTTTAGCGAGCCTCGTGCACTTCTAGACCTGTTAAATATTATAGTCAGTTTTGTTATTATAAAACTAACTTATGTATAAATCACATAACGGAAGCAATAACAATAAGAAAACCCATTCATAAATTTAAAAAAGATACAATATTAAAATCGTAAATTGTTACATTTTCATTTACCAGTGTCAAACTTCCTCCACTCACAACTTGGACGCCATCCATTTCAGATAAATACCTTAATGATTATTAGTAATCATTTTCGAAACTAGAGATTATTTCTAGCACAGATATAAACTTTAAACTTCAGTTAAAGATTAATATATATGATTTTTTAAAACTTACACACACGGAGTTATTCACTTTTCTTTATGCCGTATGTAATATTTTTATAGATATAATAAACACCTCCACACTTCCCCGATTCTTTTCAAATTCATATAAATAAAGATATAATAAAAGACAAATGACCCCCAAGATGCATTTCGTGCTGAACCAGCACGCATCAGGTGGCCCAAGTCACTATCTCTCATATATATCTCTATTATATGCAAAGTATTTATCTAGAGTAAATTGTTACATTTTCATTTACCATTAAAATGGTAATATGTGATCATTAAAAAGTAAAAACAAGTTAAACTGTAGTTACAAATTTATATAAAATATGGAAGTCATGAAATGAAAAATTTAAAAAAATCTGTAACTAATTCGAAACCAAAATATTTTAAATTATTTTAAATGAAAACAGTTTAAATTGTGAAAAAAATGAATACAAATAACTACAGGAAAAAATTATACTAATCTGAAATTGTAAAGTGATAATGCAAAGGAAGTTTGTAATAAAAAAATTGTGTGTAGAGAAGAGGGGAGAGAAAATATCAAAATAAATGCTACTAAATAATTTAATAGTTAGACTTAAAACAATTTAAATGGAAATAACATGGTCAGTGTGAGTCAAATAATTATTATATAGTTAATATAAACGATGGAAATTATGAGTAACAATTATGTAGTTTCAAAAGCGCTTTACAATATTCAGATTAAACTTATGACAAGATATTGAAATACTATTTTTATGTAGAGTTTTAATTAAACATTAATAGATATAATATGAATGATGAGTTGTCATAAAGTGTAATAATTCATACAAAACATGCATTCAGATTATTTGAAATACATGCAATCACATCTTATAAATTTAACAACTAAAATACAGCAAATAACTTTTACAAAAAAATAAACATTAGTTTAATAAAACATTTTCTAGTGTTGCTCATTTTAAAGATTGGATTTCTTGTTATTATTATTAAGAAACAACCCAATAAGAATCATTCTGATTTAATAATAATCTTTGGAAATATTATTTTTCATCATTGATAAGATTCTGAAATTTTAAGTCATTTTTACAAGAAAAATTTATATAATTTTAAAAGTACTTAAATTTACAAAACAATTACAAAGTTGTTAATTTGTAATATTAAAAATGATTAAGTGTAGTCCCGAAATCATTTGGAATTAAAGCACACCCATAACCACGTACATGAGGCACAAATATATCCAAGCAATAAAAATAATTTTCTTCTTTAAATTTTAGCAAGAACCTAGATTTGAAAAACTATAATATATATTTTATATTAATTTTATACAATAAAAGTATGTACTATGAACTCTAAAATTTAAATTATATACTAAGATTTAGTAAAGAATATTTAAACATTATGTACCAAACAAAAGATTGACAAGCTAGGAAGATAATGTTAATTTCTTATAAAAAAAATTAATTTAAAAATTGTCAGAATTCATAATATATGATTTGTAAATTAAATAATTTATAGCAAATAATAGGAGTATAATTATGAAGGTATTAAGTTGATTTTTATGAATTTCTTTCTGAAGAATGCAGTTTGTATGGGCATCTGCAAATATTTATCTAAATATTGTTAATTTAATAATTTATTTTCATGTATATTAAAAAAAAAACTTCAACTATGATAAAATCAATAACCAATCATTACTAACTGAAATTACACTACTTTCTTATAATATTCAACTAATAGATTTTGAAAGCATTTTTCATCAGACACTAATATTGTATACACTTGGGTCTCATTTTATGTGGTAGATAGGTTCCTCAAAAAACATGCACAAAAAAAATTGCACAAAAATAGAATTAACTTACCTTGAAAAATGGGGGATAGGTAGTGTAATTTTCAAAAATTGCATAAAAGCAGCAACATAAAATTACTTTAAAATTTGCATGAAAAAAAATAAGGAAATAAAATATGAGTAATAATAAATTCCAAATTTAAAAAAAATTAATACAAGACAAACTTTTTTTACTTATTTTATTAACTACAGTATTTTATTTTATTCAAAACAATATATTTTAATGCATAATTTACATTTTTTCATATATGTACAGTATTTTAATCATTATCACTATTTGATGATATGCAGTTTCATTTGTGAACTAGTAAGACATCACATTCATCACAAGATGAAATACAACTAATGCCAACTTCATTTTTCTTAATTGCTCTTATAGTGGATCTGCCCAAACTAAAATGTTTTCCAATCACTGTTCATCCTCCCCATTTTACTAAGTAATCTAAAATTGAAATATTTGCTTCCAAAGAAATTCATTTTCTGGTGTTTTTCCTCTACATTAGGGTAAACTAAAAGCTTAAAATAAAAATAACTTAGACTTGTGATAATAAAAGGACACCAACTCATCACTGTTGGGCAAATTTTAATTAAAACTAACAATTAAAAATTAAAAGCTTATTTTTGTGTTTAATTTTTTAATTTTCAATTCTGTTTAAAAATCAAATTTCATTGTTTCACATCACATTAATTTCAGATCACATTACATAATTTTTAAATTGTTAATTATAATTAAAAATCAGATTTTAATTTTTAATTGTCAAATTTAATTGTGCCCACCACAAATTACTCACCTTTAAAAAATAAACTTGCGGACAATAAATGATTAATTGATTATGTACTCTTTTTTTAAAAAAGCAAAAATAGAATGTCATTTAAAATGCATATCAACAAAATGCATAGTATAGGCATGTATAGCGTTTGAACAGATTTACATTATAATCTTGTAAAATTTAATGTGTGTATATAAAATGGGGAAATCCTGATTTTAAGTGAATTATGAACTTTTTATTGTATAAAATCTATTACAATACTATTATAAAGCGTGGAAAATATTGAAATTATTAGATGGAATTTGAACTCTGATAATGCACTATTACTTTAAATATGATGTGTGAGTGCACAATATTTATAATATTTAAAGTAATAGTGCAATATCGGAGCTTGACTTCTGATCTAATAATTTTTATCATATAAAAGAAAACCACACACAAAGATATTAAGGAAAAACATGAATCACATAACTTCAAAATTGTATTAAATAAATCTGCATAAAACAAGACCCAGGTGTATTTATGAAAACTGGAAATACTACATCTTTCAAAATGCTTTTACATCTAATAAAGTCTCTTCTATAAAAATTATATATAATAATTACAAAATTCCTATGGATTTTATATATAATTACTAATAATGTATTTTCATGTATTTTTAAATAAATTTTAGCAATTATGTAAGCAAGCAAACAATCAATTAAAAACTTATATTGTAAAGGTAAATCAAGACATTGAGTAACATGTTATTATTCACATGTAAAAGTTTGTAAATAGTTATTCCTTTCTCTCTCTTTTTTATATTGTACCAGTCAAAATCATGAGTTTATTCAACAAATTCTAGAATCCAAAGAAAAGTACATCTATCTAGCATATGCAAAATACATAAGTCAGGAACAATACTAAACATCAACTTATTTTTCTGTGCTCCAGAGTCTATGATTGCATGAGCAACATTTTTGAGGATACTACAAGTTTACCATTACTCCAGTCCCAGCAATGAGAATAGGGTGAGCACAGAGACTTGGAAATCAATAATATATTCAAGTGTTTAACTAATAATTTCTATGAAATATAACAATTAAAGAATGTTATAGACTATTGCTTAATATTAATTAATAATCAGAGCTGTAATAATATTCAAGGCGACATTGAACAAAAGGGAGTTTAATTAATAATACTAAATAAAATCGCATTCAATTAGGGAACAATATAACTCAATCAAATAATTATTACTAGAGATTTGGGCAATGAATGACAAATTCTATAATACAAAGAAATGATATAAATTTATTAAATGATTAAAAACAGTAATTTAATGATTATAAAGAAAACAAAATATGTAGGTAGAATGTCTATACAATTATTATTACAAATTTGATTATGGTCTAATTTGAAATTATGCACTTTTGTGGATTAGTTAAATATGTCATTTGGGGAGTTACATAGGCAAATAAAATATTTGGTTTAATACATAAAAGTTGTTCAGTGTGGTTAATGTATATATAAAATTGGTGCATGTGGTTAATATATATATATATATATATATATATATATATATATATATATATATATATATATATATATATATATATATATATATATAATTGGTTTGTGTGGTCAGTATGACAAGGATATGGAATAAATTGATTAGATAATCAATAATAAATTATACCTTAACTAGTTCATTATTACATGTGAACACAGCACTATAGAATTTTCGAATTTGCAAAATCCGGTTTCAGTTTAGAATTGTGGGAAAATTATATGATTTACACATATGCATTTTACATCATCAGATCCATCTTTTTCTTACATTTCCAAAAATATAAGTTCTATTTTTCTATTATAAAAATTGACATTTTTATAATAATTTTTGTGATCAAGTAAATTAATTTTTTTTATCTTTCTTTCATTTTTTTTTTCTTGTAAATGGAAGAATATTCAGTGTTAAAATTACATCGGAAAAAAAGCAACTTTTGACTGATGTATTTAGAAGACGTTATGAGGGCTCAGTGGTAAGTAATTATTTTTATATATTTTTTACTTATTATTTTAATTTTATATATTTTTACTTATTATTTTATTTTTATATATTTTTACTTATTATTTTATTTTTGTATATTTTTAATTATTATTTGAATATGTAAATTTATATCGCGAATTATCTGCATTTTTTGATATAATGTGGGTTTGGGACTGATATTTGAATTAGGTGATAGAGACAAAGATAACCATATTTTGCAAATATTATGACCTGATTTAGAGTTTTTTATAATGTCTTATAATATATAAAATTAAAAGCATGTGAAGCGCTTGAAAGAGAAGCTATAGATAGTGCAAAAAAATTAAATGCTAAGCACTTTCGAGGCTGTTCTGCATTTTAATAATAATAAAAATACACAAATGCTAAAAGTAAAGATTTTGACAATATATTTATAAACTTAAGCTAATTATAGACTACTGCAATGTAAATTTCAAAGCTGCATATCAAATGCAAAGAGAGATGGCAGTTTATGATACTATTACTAAATTTATGGTCATAGTAGCATGAAGCAATATGAGCCCTCAAACCCTATAATGATAGGATAAATTATACTACATTGCATTGACTTTAAACTACTAACTTATCTACCTCAAGCTTAACTCTATAATGAATTTAGTATTTCATTCACATTTTATTTTATTATTTCATTGTGTGTGTAGTGACTATTATAGTAGTCCTATTTAATAAATTACAAATTGCATTGAAGTTCTTTATTATAATATTCAAATTATACTAATTATTGACCAATATTAACTACTTGTTATCAAAGATGACATATTCATTGCAAATCCCTGTATGTAAATACATTTTGAAGAGATATTAAAAAAAATGAAAGATACTAATTATTTATTCTATGAAGTTTTAAGTGATGGATTACCTTAGGTAAGTGTTATTATATACTATTTTTATATAAATTTTATGATGAATCCAACTAACCTACTCATATAAATATAATTTTAATCTGTATTCATGATAATTTTGAATTTATGAAATAATATGAAAATAATTATTAGAAATATTAACCTTTATTCTTTTTTTATTACTTTGAATATCAAAGACTATATTTTTTTTCAGTTTAATTACATTCTTTGGCATTCTGTGTATAAAACATTATATATTGTATAATTTTTGAATAATTCAAACTTAAGTTATTATAAAATTTGTGGTTTAACATAATTTTTTAAATATTCAATATGGCCACTTTGCCAGGCAAAACATGACAAATTCACACTAAAACATGACAAATTAATAATAAATTAATAAAGAATTAATAATAAATATTAAAAAATATTAAGAACTAAATTTTATAATCTTTTAGGTGCACATCTCAAACATATATACAAAATAAATATACATTAATACAGGAGCAAGAGGGAACAAGGTTCAAACATGGTTTAATAATTTGGTGAGTATGAAGGACCATGAAGCTCAACTACTTCATACTTTCCCACTTATAATAGATGGAAAGATTCATAATTATATATTAACACTATTTTGACTATGAGTCTTTGAGTGATGACCAAAAGAGATGATTTTAAAATTTATATTTTATATTAACATACCCTTCAATCTATTTCTTCACTGCTTTACATATTAAATTACTATTACCTATACAATTTTCTCTTCTATCTCCTATTCTCTTATTTATCTTTTACACAAAATAAAACAAATTAAAGTTGTATCCAGTATCTCATGTCCTGCTGAGTTGTTTTTTTCTTCATGGTTCATGAGTTTTTCAGACTGGTGTTTAATTTTTACCTTTTACCAGGATTGGGTGGTATATAAGGTTTCATTGGTCATGTGTTATTTGCTCCTTGGGTTTGATCTTCAGCTGTATGTCCACAATCTTTTGATCAGAGAAATTTAGTCATTTCTTCTATTTGATTTAATCAGCTTGAGATCATCATCTCTTGCAACCACAGTGGCATACCATGTCTAATTAGCTGAATAACATGTGCATCTGAATACGCAAATTTTGCCAAAGACCTCAGCATAGCATCCTGTTTGAAAAAATTGTATGTGTGTTTCTTAGTGATTAGCTGGAAATTTTTCTATAGTTATGGAATGTAAGACACTTTCCTTTTTCTCCTCACTCGAATAAAGTACAGTGGTATTCTTCAAAATTTATTGGTTTGGACTTTAATGACTGCCACCAATCTTTGGCTATTGCTCTTAGGTATTGATTAGCAATGGTTATTTGTTCATCATTGCTGAGGAGGTAAAGTGCAAACATCTTCATACTTTCTATATGCTCCTGTAAACTCCCTTTGAGTTCACCATGGGATATCTGTATTTGCATAAAATGTGCTGTTATGGATGATGTCTGGTGACTGACCAGTTGCTCTGGTTTTATAGATTTGATAACCTTAACTGTGGTGTCTGGAATTATATTTTCCTCTTGTTCAATCGTTTTAATTATTGGTTGTTTCTTTTGCTCTGGCTCATTAATTTCATTTGGTCTTACTCTTTTTTTCTTTAGAGTCTCTTATCTTTTCTTTTCCATTTTTTTTGTATCTCATTTCCTGCCCACCTTTTATAACTTTTCTAAGTTCTTTTATCCCATGTAATAATTGGCTTATCACCATTAGGATTAACAGTGAGAAAGATTAAAGCAAGATGGCTCCATATCTTCACAATATTTTATAGAAATTTCA
Organism: Epiperipatus broadwayi; assembly: GCA_028023455.1. Lineage (NCBI taxonomy): Eukaryota > Metazoa > Onychophora > Udeonychophora > Euonychophora > Peripatidae > Epiperipatus > Epiperipatus broadwayi. Next base: position 3,156,607 of record JAQFVV010012523.1, on the reverse strand, counting down.
CACACAAAAAAAATTATCAATGAGAAGTGGTACTTGTGTAAAAGTAAATTGAGATTTTTAAGTCATTACTATTTTGTATATGCTGTTATTTTTTTTTAAATAATGCTTAAGACTTTAAATAATGTTACAAGTGTTATCAGATGAAAATAAAATATGACTAAAGTTAAATGTTCAACGGGTTTTTTCAAAAGAAAAAAGTAAAAATTGATAATGATGAACTAAAGGTTAACAACTACAAATGTTTTGGTCAAATGTTTAGTACAAATGGAAACATATTGGATGAAATTAATCATAAAATTAAACTTGAATATAAGTATCAAGTATATACAAAGTGTTATCTATGATAATCAAGTCATCTAGAAGAAGACAGAGAAATTTTAAATCAGTTTCACTAAACTATATATTTGTACCCAAATATAAGGTTACAATATGTATATATATAAATATTTAATGTGTGAAGTTATCTATTTACACTTCATCTCATTTATGATTGTTCTTTGTAAGTGAATTATTATAGAGATAACATTTACTTTATACTCACTACTTCAAATAATAATAAATGATTTGCTACAATGATCTTAAAAAAACATTAAAAAAATACTTTTGTTATGCTTTTAATGTTGACCTCCTTTTAAGATAAATGATGTTATATAGCAGGGATGCCCAATCTTTAACTTGACGTGAGCCAGTTGAGAATTTAAAAAAAATTGAGGAGCCACAATTATATATTGCATTTTTCATATTACATTTATAAACATAATTCACAAACTAAAAAAAAACTAGTGTAATATGTTAAAAAGAAAAAATGTAAATACATTTTATTTATATTTATTTATTAAAAATTTGGTAACATACATATAAATTACAATTACAGGAAAAGTATATTTTAATTATTTTATTTAATGTGAAACTTGACACTGCATATCGTTATCGTTTGTATTGTAAAAATGTTTATTTTTTAGAGTGTGTATGTGGCGTCAAGGAACATAAAATATTTTATCAATTTTTCCTGAAGAGTGCAATGCGAGCCACATTGAACGGTTGCGCGAGCCACATGTGACTCGCGAGCTACGTGTTGGGCATCCCTGTTATATAGTGACTTCATGAATAAAATGCCATTGTAAGCTATTTTGATGATATTTATCCCAAAAGAGTAGTACTATATAGAATAATTGTGTTTTGATTATTTAGTAAAAATATGATTACTTTATTTATCTAGTTTTTCCCAACATGCTTGACAGTTTTTCTTATACTTTGTGGCACATCTAAGATAAATAAGTCTTGTTTTATAAATGACAAAAAAATTCATTCATTACAAAAGATAATAAAATATATACTGAAGCTGGAAATATGTTCTACATATTTGCACTTCACCTAGTGCCTACTATGAGAGCACTCGACTGGATTTGAACCCGAATGATTGGTAATGAAATCTACCTTAAGTGTTAGAAAGCCGTATATATAGATGTATGCGTACACGACTCTAAATGGATCTCTATTAAAAGCTAAATGAATGATAAATAAATGCTTATTTTGATAAATTATTAAGAATATTTAGTTTCGTCTATCTATTCAGCTCCCACACACATATGAAAATCATTATTTATGTAATTTATATTACTTTAAGGAATTTTATAATATTTTATATATTTTGACAAATTTATTAATAATTTATATAAATTAATTTATAATGGCTGTAATTTATAATTTGTCTAAATTATAATATTTTGTAATATTTGATAGGAACTTACTAATAGTTTTGTATAGAATAAATCGACATTAAGAGAAAACAATGTAATCAACTTGAAGTTTGCGGGCCATTGTATCATTCTAAAAATGTATGGAATGTTATAAATACCAGAAATTTATATGGCCATATATTGAGATGTATGGGTACACGACTGTAAATGGATCTTTACTAAAAGTTAAATGAGTGATAAATCAAATAAATGCTTATTTTGATAAATTATTAAGAACATTTACTTTCGTTTACCCATTCAGCTCCCACACGTGTATGAGAATCAATATTTGTATAATTTATAATACTTTGGGAATTTTATAATATTTTATATATTTTGATAAATTCATTGACAATATATATAAGACATCTATTTATAATGTGTCTAATTTACAATTTGTCTAAATTATAATATTTTGTAATATTTTTTAGCAACTTACTAATAATTTAAGCACAATGTTTATCCATTATGTTATCCTCTAATATTTTGTATTTTAACAATTTTATTAGCCACTTATACATAAGACTGATTAATTTATGATTTCATTTATAATATTTGGTGAAAATGTATAATATTTTCTAATTGTATTATTAATAATTTTGTGTAAAATAAATTGACATCAAGAGTTTGAAACAATGGCCATCAAGAATTTTATCAGATTCAAATCTGAACAAAATGTATAAAAACAAAAGATTATATCTGTTCCCAGTTATATGTGAAATAAAAAAAAAATTTTGCCTCAAGACAACATTCTTTAAATATTTGCCTTGTATATAAATAGCTCAATTTTTGGCCATCAAAGAGATTAGAACCATGTTCTATTTGGAGATCAGAGTTAAGATACTTCACGACAGTTATGTTATAGTATAAATCATGTTGGTGTAAGAAGAATGTTGTTTGCTTTTCCTTTGACATTTGTGGACCTCATATCATCTGTGATCCAGAGTCTGAAACATCTACTCCAGAAATGTGAAATATTCCAAGAAATGCCTGTCTGAATGAAGATCTGCCACTTTACCAATGTCTGTTTCCAACCCAAGTGTATTTACACAACTTCAATGCCAAGGTGAAATACCTAAATTGCCACCAGCTGATGAAATTTTAACTAATTAGCTTGCTTCTATTTCTAAATTACATTACATTGTATGCCTCTAATACCCATTATTTAATTCTCAAAATTATATATATATATATGTGTATGCGGGTGTGTGTGCGTGTGAGTATGTGTTAAATGTCTATACAATATACTATAATGCTATATAATTTCTTAAATTTGGTGTGGCAATTTAGATTGAATTTTGTTTCTTTAAATTATTTTGATATGTGTTAGTGTGCCAAGTTTGTATCAAACTCAGTGACTCCTATTACACAAGGGAAATGTAAATTTCTTTAAAATTAATTGTTCAACTCACTTAGTTTATACCCATTGTTTGATTGTTTCTAATAATTTTAATCTTAACCTTCATTTTAGTATTAAGTTGTTTAACCTGTCCAGTAGTTAAATCTCACCAGAGTGAGTTTAATATTTATTTGAAATAATATTATAAGTTACAACATGTACAAAGACACTTTGGGGTGTGTGTGTGAGAAAGCCATTTAGTCCATTTCAGTTTTAGAATCTTGCCCCTAATTTTGATCATTATTAGTTAATTGCTCTGGGGGGGGGGGTATGTTAAGTATTCCATTATGCTGGAGAGTAGAATGTTTTAAGCAGGTATTAATTAATGTATTATGGTCATTAGTGACTGATTTCTTTATGCTTAGGCATTATAAGTGTATAGTTGTCATCATTTATTTATTAATTTTTTTGCTTTGTCACATACTTCAGGATCTTTGGAATGTACAAATGTCAATCCTCATTATCCCTCACAAAGTATATGTTTTTCCTATTAAGGATTTAATTTCAGGCATTTCTTATAAATCAGTGTATGGGAACAAATAAATGAACCATCCCAACATGCTATCCAGTGCCACTATTCTTCAAAAATATGATTTGGTTGTTGGCCAGCATATCTTATCTTTTATGCAAATATGGCAATGTCATCCAGAGTATCTTAAATGGTCTTATTTTTACAAGTGATGGGAAACTATAATAAATACCACCTTTATTATTATCTATTTCTTTATAGACCAGCATTGCTTTCTGTCAGCCATAATAGCATGCCATTTTCCACCCATTCTATTTAATCTTAGGATAAATTACATAATTGCAACTTTTATTAGGCTGAACTATTTTATTCCCACTCATCTGGTCAGTCTTCATGATTTAGTAGCACGTATTCATGTACACCATCAGAATCGCACATTATAAAAAATTTTATGTATCATAATATAATAAACCAATTGGTGTACATTTGTAATCTTTTAGATGAGGGTAAGCCACTATGCATTTTTAATGATTTAATTAAGTTCTTCCATGACCTTGGCATATTAACCAAACCAATCTGCTTTATATTTATATATTAATTGCCCAACCACCATATGATTAGCCACTTCTATAATGTTATTTATATATGTTAAATTATATTGCAGTTGCACTCATTAATTTTCATGTGAAAAAAAATATGTATCTAATTGTATATAGTCTCAAATGACCTATTTATTTAATTCAGAAGTATATAATTGCAAATTAAATTATTACCAGATATGTAAGATTGATTGTATAGACATCCCAAAGCTTATGTTGTTTTATTAATATATATAATCACTTAACAAATTTTCTCTAGATCATTTATCTGTATTCTTGCATTTATCAATTATTATTTGAATATCTATTATTTGCTATTTTATGAGACATAATGCTTTATTTAAATCAAATGTTTAAATTCAAACCCTTTGTTAGTGTTGCCGTGAATATTATTATGGCTTGAATCTTTAATCAATGTCAAACAACAGTCTATACCATTCTTGAATGATCATAGTTTAAAGAAGTTATTAATTACCCCACTATATATATATATATATATATATATATATAGTACCATATATAAATAAATGTTACAATATATATATATATATATATATATATATATATTGTAACATTTATTTATATATGGTACAAATATATTGGCATTTGGATAAAAGCTAAAGGAAAAAGTAAATTTAGCGATATTATTAAAATATGCAGTTAAATTATTTTTTTTAGTTTGTATAATTTTTTTTAAAACATACAATGAAAGTTACATTTTTCATTTATATTTTTATGGGACTAAAAATAAAGGTTAAAATTGGAAAGAATAAAAGACATGCAGATTACTGATCCAGATAAATTAAAAGAATTCCAATAGTAAAAAGATTACAATTAGAAAAATATTTTTAGGTAATTAAAGATGGCAGAATGATGCTAAAAAAATAAAGACTTTGTAATGTAAATTTGATAACGAATGTACAAGATTATAAACCTAAGTGCCATGATAATAATAACATGCGCAGAAGTCTGAAAATTGGACCTCAAGTATAAAAAGGGGAAGACCAGTTTGAACATCATCTTGTCTTGTCTGTTTTTCCTTTGGTTGGTCCTGGATGCATGTTGGAGTGGACTGAGGCTTTTGCTGATATCGTTCCTAAAGACAGACACCAGAAACTTTCATGACTAACCATTAGGATAGACCAAGGTCAACTTATAACCAACGGCTGAGCTCATTCTCCCACAGAAAAAAAAAATCATAGTAATATACAATCTTCGTGAACTTGCTAAACTTACCGGTAAGTTAAGATTAACTATTTCCAATTGTGACTAAATGAAGCATTTGAAAACCATTCTCCAATAAGCCTATAATATAATCCGGATAGAGACATTAAAATTTTATTATTGAAGAGACTTTTGTTTAACTAAGAAATCTACGTGTGATAGAAACCATTTTAATTAATTGAATCATGTATCAATTAGTATGTGTGCTTTCCAATTAATTAGTAATTTATCTTTAAACATTTTATTTTTTTAGAATAAAATATTTATATTTAATAGCAACCTTTCATTGTACATTATTGATGATTATTATTAAATGTATTAATATTAGTTTATTAAGATTTAAAAGTACAATTTACCTTTGCCTATATTTGTTGACTAAGCTCCAGGAATAATAATATCTAGAAAATAATTTTAGTTATGATAAAATATGACACAGATTCTTTTAAAATCTTTTTTTTTATTTATGGTGTGTGATATGATGGATTTCAGTGGATTCTTGTATGAATATTGGCACCCTTATTAAAATAAATAAAAAGCGGATTCTGTCATTAGCGTAAGTTTAAATAATTGGCAGGCCAGTTAATCAGGAAATATAGCTATGTTTTATAAAAATATAAATGAAATATTTATATTTTCTATATTCATAGCTTGATTAACTTTCACTAAATTTACAGTGAATAAAAGAAGGCCTACTAGAATCTAGTAAAACAGGGAAAATGTTACAATATATTGTTTCAAGTTCTTGCTTTCCCTGTTCTTGTTGCTGGACCTGGAGTAATGAAAAGTTTGTTAGTATCACCAAAAGTGTTGTTCATGTTGTCATAGACTCTGGAGAACAAGTAAATAGGTTGATATTTGGTATTGTTGCTGACTTATCTATCTTACACGTACTAGATGGATATATGTTTGCTTGGATTCTAGATCTTGTTCAATGAACACATGATTTTAACCTGTACAATATTTAGAACATAAACATTCATAAAAAGGATTATTACTGAATTTTAAAATTTGGAATTTAATAAAATATATTTACTCAATCATTTTTCCCCTAAAATTTTACTATCTTTTTCAAGGTGAACAGAATATAAAATTCTCATATTTAAGAATTTTGTTTAATCATGATATTCCATATTAATTTGATGAAAACTATTAAAAGTAAAATTATGTTATACATCATCCAATTCTGTTTAAAATTATCTTTCATAATATATCGTTATTTATTAGGATAAAAATTGACAGGTTATACAAAATTTTTAATTACTTGTTTACTTCAAGATTTTTTTTTTAACTTTTACAAATAAAAAAAGTTATATAGTTAACAAAATGTAAAAATGCTTTTGAAATAATTTTAATAATTTAAATCCATTTAAATTTTCTTTACATTAACATCGAAGTATCACAGAGTACTTATAATTTGATTTTTTGAATAAATTATTTTAATGAGACTAAGTATGTTACTATCATCATCTCTTCTTCTCCTCCTTTTTTGAAATAATCAAAAAAGATTTAAAAACACTTATATTATTAAAACCACAGTACATTGCATTTATATAATTTAAATATAAGTGAAACTGTTCTTTTTAAAAATAAGAATAACAGAGTTGTAAAATGAATTCAATGTTTAATTGATTTAACTAATTAAAAATTAAAAAAAAAAAATAATAGAACATAAAATTTACTAAAAGTGTATTTTAAAAAGAATTTTCCCCCATTCATCATTTTAATTTAATGAATTGTGATTCATGAATTGTTATTCTTATTCTAAATAAGTTTCAAAATGTAGTAATATGAATTTTTTAAAAAAATGTCTAAAAAAAAATTGCAGCAACTGAGATGTTTTTATCATATTGTATATTTTCTACAAGTTAGTAGACTTTTTTTTTTTTTTACAATAAATTTTGTAAAATGCTTATTCATTATTTTATACTTTTTAAAAATTGTAAATTCTATTTTTATTTATCAGAATTTCTCAGTTTTTGTATATTATGAATTTTAGAATAACAAATTAAATTCTTGTCATACAAAGTTATTACAAAATTATAATAAGTATATGATATTTTGTTTTACAGATATTTTGAAAAATTAATTGAAATCAATGTCCAAAAAAAAATAGGAGGACTTATTCCACATAATGTTGATGAAATGTGATATCAATCGTGTTTCTAAATATCTGTCAATTACTTTTGTCAGTCTTCAAGCTAAAACAACCTTGTCTAATAATCAACATAACCTTTGTTGTCTTAAGTGTGCTTAAAAATTAAAGATTTTGTTTAAAAGATATTTCCCGTTTTTTTCTAATCATGATCTTATATAAATTTAAATTCAGTTATACATTATTAGAAATATGAGAATTAATTCTTTTTAATATATATAATTAAACATCAAAAATAATATCATGTAATAAATTAAAAAAATATAAATATATTAAGCAATAAATTCATAATATATTTTAAAAAGTATTTTTGATTACATAACTTTAATCAGTTAATATAACTAATTCAGAAATTACTGAATTTCAAGGATGATATATTTCAATAATTATCTTCTGTTTTTTTTTTTTAGTAAATTTCCTATTAATTTATATTGTTTCTTATATTTGGTGTTCTTTTATCATTTTCGTCATTCAGTTTATATTGATTTGATAAAAAATGTTATAATAATTATGCATTAGCTCCTAATCCAATAAGGCATATTATGTAACATTATTATGTTATAAATGATGCTTTTTAAAATAATTTATGAGTGCACAACATAGTTCACTAGTAGCAAAGATCTGTAAAAATATCTTGTTTTTTTTAATTGTAAAAATAATGCATGATTATAAGTTTATTTGCTATAGTATTATTATGATAGAACAGACTCATAAAAGACTTGAAGCATGAAAAGCAATATATTTTAATATTTTTTATAAACATAAAACTACATCAATTTTGAACGTCTCATCATTTTCAATTTAGTTTAGATAATAAAAAGATTATAATTACATTATATAACTCTCTTGTGTATGTTTCATACATTTTTTCATTATTTTACTTTTTTAAAATTCACTTTAAAAATATATATATATATATATATATATATATATATATATATATATATATATATATATATATATATATATATATATATATATAAATATATAAATATATATAAATATATATTTAAAATTAAAAAATATATCTTAAAAATATAACCAAAATTTTATAAAAAATAAAATTATATAAAACAATTAAAAATTTTTATTAATTTTTTACAAATGATTGAAAAAAATGTAAATAAAATAATTAAAAAAATTTCATTAAATAAATTAAATATTTATTATTTAAAATTTTGTAAATTATTTTTAAAATATTTATAATAAAATAATATAAAATATAAAAAATAAAAAAATTTATTGTATATATAAAAAAAAAAAAAAAAAAAATTATATATATATGAAAATGTTTCAGTGAATATTGCTAAACTGAAAATTAAATAGAAAATATTCACTTTAATTGCTCAAACAATATATTTTAGCAATGTACTCTGTGAATAAATACTCAAATTCATTCAAAACAGATGATATTTTATCTGTTTTATGAGGATTATTTAAACTTCTTTGTATCAATAATTTCAATATATGTGGTCAAGTTGCAATCTTCAGTGTATGTGTAAATATATTACATCATAAATAAAAGTGGGATTCACTATCTTTATTATTAAATGAAGGTCGCCATGACAACAGGTTGAGATTTCTGATTGTTATTAATATTGGGTTTATCTAAGTGTTGACTGATTTTAATGATTATATATAAATTGTGGGTGGTAAAATATAAATAATTATTCGCAAAATTGCGTAAAATAGAATTTGCAAATTTTTAACAAAATCTGGTCTGCCCATAAAAATCGTGCTTAAGTAAGGTGTGAAAAAAAATTTTTTTTTCTCAAGTTCTGCATTTGATTCTAAGCCACGTAAAAATTAAAACATTATTCGGGTTTTGATTATACTTGCAATCTTCCTTTCAGAAAGTCACCATAGCAAACATCTCAATATTCATCAGGAAAATAGTATTTAAAAAATGTTAGGTTGAAAAATTATAAACAGGCATTTATTCAAACCCAAACCACCTTATAATTTTGCTTTATCATTCTTCTACATGAGATTGTTGGAATAGATTTTGCTCTAATGTTAACTGTTCATAGTCTTTTTTTTAATTTGATTTTTAATTTCATCTAATATTTTATTTATTTTTAATTAATTTATCATGAAAAATATATTCTATTATAAGAATGATATTCTTTTTTTTTTTTACTTTTTGTCATTTCATTTAAATTTTATATTATTTCCAACATTAAGCGTCTAATACTAAATCAACATTTATTTTAAAGCATAAAAAATAAAGTGTTTTAAATACCCCTATCCCCTCACATTTTACATTAGCAATGAAAAACAATATATATATATATATATATATATTAATACTTCAGTCCTTGATAATTGTAGGCCAACATTATAACTCTAGGGGATTTTACTATAAAATATGAATAATAAGACGAAACATATTTCATAAAAATACTTTTAATATATTATTATAAAAAAGTAAAAATCTATGTTTAAGCTTTTTATTACCCAATGAACCTAGCAAGAAAATAATTTTTGAGATATTTAGCTTAAAAACGAAAAAAAAAATCATTCACCTGTAGATTTATCTGTCATTTTAAATAATCTTTAAAAAATAACTTGAGTGTATGTAAATCAAAGTACTTTTTAAAAAAAAAAAATCATACCAATTTATTTATAATTAGAATGTAGAAATTTTTTTTACGAAAATTCAGTTCAATAATTACTTTCAAATCGCAAGATTAATTAGAAATAAAATCGGTTTAAAATGTCTCAGAAGTAAATAAATTTAATGGTAGACAGTAATGAGAACAAAGTGTGATAAAAGAAATCTGTTAAGATGTTATGTGTTACTGAAGGTTAAATGTCTCTATAAAATATATTATATAACAAAACGTAATATATATATATATATATAGCAGGTTACGTGATTAACTTGTATTTGTTTTTTCATATATATATATATATATATATATATATATATATTGTGTCTTTGTTTAGTTTTTATCTCATTAACATGTTTCTTAAATATTTAATTACTGATTTTGTTCAATTTTAAATAAACTATTGCAAACATTCACACATGTATCTACGCATTTGCAATTTATAGATAAGAAAGCTATCATTAAATGCGAGCTATTACATGTGATTCTAAGTTCATATTAGTGTTTGCATATCCTGTAACAACAAGATTACTCTAATAAATAAAAATTCATAAAATTTAATTACTAATATCATCAAGATAATAATTACCTTATGAACCATGTAAATTCTTTATTAGTCAGACTATATAAAAGTTATTTTAATAATGTTTCAACTAACTAATCTTTACACTAATCTATATTAACTAGATAATAATGAATCAATTTTATCATGTCACATCAACATATCATCTTATACAGATAGCAAGCTAATCATTGACATTTAATAGGAGTGTATTGTTATATCTGCAGTTATATTAACAGCTCTGAAAGATATTAACAAAAATAATTGTCTCCACAGTATTCATTAAAATTAATAGTGTATATATACAAGTCATTGTCAATCATTATCAATCCACTGCAGGATGGTTTTCCAAGTTCTCTAACCTTTCTTGTCCATATCATCCGAGCACACTTTCTTATTTTATCCATCCATCTTACATGTGACCTCATTCTAAATCTTTTATAGTCTCTTGAGATCCAGGTTAAGATTTCAACTGACCATCTATTGTCATCTCTTTTACCAATATGTTCAATCCAACTCCAGTTTAGTTTCTTAATTCTATCATTGATGTCAGTAATATCTGTTTGTTCTCTTACCCAAGTATTTCATTTTTGATCTCTTCCCGTGACTCCTAGCATTTATCTTTCCATACTATTTTGAGTGGTCTGAAGTCTCTATATTTCTCTTTTTGTTAAATGCCCTAGTCTCAGAACTTAAAAAAGAACCGGTAAAACACATTTATTAAAACACATATATGTTATTATAACCTTTTGATTGGTTATCCTTGGTCAGAATGGCATATAAAACAAATTATAATTCCAAAATTTTAAATTTATAATCAAGATAATAAATTTATTTTATATAGTGCTATGTTTTTATAAACTGTAATATTAATAAGCCAATAAGCTAATGCACATATGCTTTATAGATTTAACTATATAAATGAATATTCTCACTTTCCAAACACAAGATAAAGTCTTTGTGAAAAGATATAATGAATTCAACTATCTTTTCAACCCAAACATATATGTATGGGCAAATCTTAAGTATTTGGAAATGAGAGTGTGAAGATGTTAATCAATCACTTTAAATTACTTTTTACTATGCTTGAATGAATGACGCTTGCAAAATTTCTAGAATTTACTGATAAGTCATTTTTATTAAATTAAACATATTAGTAATAATAGTAAGTCAGATGTCACATGACTTATATATAGCTTGCAATTACCAATATGTAAACTTAAGAGCATGCTAACGCTCTAAACAAGCTTTTTTTTATATATTATGATAAATGCTACTACAAGAGAAGGCATTCAAATCATCTTTATCTTAGATTGTCCCCATCCCCAGACCGGTTTTGACCTATGGGTCTCTTCAGTGAGGAGTTGGGACATTAGATTCAAAAAACTAACTCAAGTTTTATAAACTGTCATATTATTAAGCTAATAAGCTAATGTACATGCGCTTTGTAGGTTTAATTATATAAATAAATGCTCCCACTTTCCAAACACAAGATAAAGTCTTTATAAAAAGATAGAATTTACAAATTTGGATATTATAGCAATAAATGATTTAATATGTAAAATTTTATTAAGGATAATTCTATAGAGATTAATAATTGTTATTAATTATAATCAGTTATATTAATATAAAGTTTAATATTCTAGCTGTATAATTTAAAATAGTGGTAAATCTAAATAAACATCGTTGTGTACTAGTTTGATTTTGAATTATTTATCACAGTGTTTCTTCAAAAGCTAAAAATAGAATTGTATTTAATAAAAGAAAGAACAATTATTTATCACATCATAATAATTTAATGTTAAAAATTATTTTGATAATAAAGTATATATATATATTCTAAAGTTTATAGTTTAAATTAATTAATAGTATCACAGCTTCAAAATACAATCTGAAATAAAACTTGGTTTGTAAGTTATGGTTTAAATCAATTTCATTTATTAAAGGTTTTTATATTTCAATATTATTTCATAAAGAAATAGGAGAAACATTTTGTTTAAAACAAAAAAAAAATATGAACAAAATGATGGCAAAGTCAACCAATCAGATTTCAGTAAATGTCTCTCTAATGTCACATTTTTCAGGGTTTTTTTTTTTCAAAGAGAAAAAATATCAGACGATCTTAAAAAAAGAAAGAGAAATTATAATAGTCAGATAGTAATGTTAAGTTGTTTTTTTGTGTGTGTTATAAAGTTAAAATATTGAAGTCTTAATTAAAAAAAAATTGTATTTACAAAGCTATCTAAAGATATGAAATATTTTTTAAAAAAATTCTTAATACTATGGAGTGATGAAACCAACTTTTTTGTTGTCATCTAATTTCCAGTCTTGACAATCTACTTATAATCAGTCTAAAAAAAAAAAAAAGTTGTTATTATTGCCAGAATGATCCAGTGAAAGGAAAAACAATGCTACAGTTATCTATATCCAATAAAATATTCGAGAACAAGATCAATTACTGGGGATTAAATAATCTCATGAATACTGCAGGACAGATGGTTTCCACACTTTTGGAGGCTACCGATGAACAAATAATACAAAATTTAGATGCTTGTACTTAGAACCCAAGTTCTTAGACTTCCTTTTAAAAATCAATCTGTAAGCATTGACAACAAACTATTCTCTCTCATACAAAAAGGGAGTTCCAAGAATATACCCTACATGCAAATTTTGTAATCTAGCTGAAGAGACCACTTGACATGTTATACTAGAATGTCAGGTTCTGTAATATCTTAGATATCTCATACAGAAACCTTCCAGAAATAAGAACAGTATGTTCCACACATTAACTGAAAGTATACAAAAAGAGCAGTTCCCATCAATTCAGATTTCTAATTTTATGCAGTTTGCAGTTTGGTCAGTAATATGCCAGATGTTCTTTAGACAATCAACAAAAGACCCTTGACCACTATTTAAGATCAAAATCATTCTAATTAAAGAAAGAGACAGGTATACATTTACAGCTATATGGAGTTACATGAATATAGACACATGACAGATTGTGCCACAAATAATAGCTGGGGGAAAACCTTGCAGAAGACTGACAAAAGAACTAATATTCCTTAAACTATGTCCACAGTACTCACCCATAGTAAGAATTACTACAAAGCATTTATTGTTAATATGCTCGTAAATAGAGGACAGCTGGTAAATTCACCAAGGGTAAATTCAAAACTCAAAACTCTTATAAGAAACCAATTAGTATCAAGAGTGATTATTAAATTCTTATTATGTGCTGATAATCCTCAAGTACAAGAATATTTACAAATAATCCACCAGATGATATCTTCCAGTCTTTACAGGTCAGCTTCTCTATTTATTTTTATGTTTATTTTACTATATATATTACTTGTATCTTAAGTCACAAAGCAATACAAAATAAAACATATTTATTTAAAAAAACAATGTTTTAGTTTAAAAGAAAAACTAACATGGGGAGGCATTTATTTTATCTATGGAAAGGTATGTACTTTATTCATTATAAATTTTAAAAAGAGAGAAAGCAATTTAAAATTTTCAACATAAATTTTTTAATCCCATAAAGCTACTTAGCCAAATGCTAAAAATAATTCAGGACTTACTAAGGATAAGTTGAGAAAGACAAATATTTATTTGACTGATGTTTTAATAATAACTTCTATAGTAGCAGCCAAGATTAAGCCTATATTTGAAAAAAAAATGTAAATTAAGATTTCTCATAGTCAAAGAAAAATTAACCTTTTATAAACTTGAAAAAAATAAGAAAAGTTTGTATAACTTTATGTAGAAGTTAATAGTCAGATAATGAATATACTTGGAGTCCAAGGATTAGAGAAACTTATTAAATATATGTTTACAAACCTTTTAAGTATAGTACATAACTAGAGAAGGAGAAATGCTGTAAAAAAATTTCCTAATTCTTAATGAAAGTTGTTAAAGTATGCATTTAAAAAAAAATATAATAATAATTATAACGTGAAGATTTTCTAAGAAGTAGGAAACATTTGTCATGATATTTTTGTGGAGAACCAGATTATACGCATAGAAAAATAAAGCAAACAAATTAAGATTTGTCATGTTAATTGTACTTGTATGCTTAATTTTTTTTATTGAGAAAAAGAATATGAAAAAAATATTCTTAATTTTTTGTTTATATTTTCATGTATAGAGAAAGTTGAAGAGAAGAAAGATATTCAGTGCATTAGAAACAAAATCTACATACAGGGTAATGACACTAATGTAAAAAAAAAGAAATGTTTTAAAAAAAATAAGTAAATTTAATTTACATTTATTAGTGATAAAAAAATTTTATGTAAGAAATACTAATGCTAATATTTGCATATTTGACTTCTAACCCCCAGAAGTTGAATTGTATTAATAATGAGTAATTAGATATGTTTAGAAATCCTGAGATACTCTTTTGAGTGATGTTAACTAGGTGATATATGTCCCAGTATTTAAGCTTTGTGTGGATGGTGCTCTTAAGCAGATTATCAGTTTTTAGTGATGTGAGAATTTTGTCAGTCCATGAAGGTGCACTCTTAGGAGGAGATTGATCAGTTGGAGGGATTACCTCATTGAAATGTTACTGGGGAAAACACTCATGGAGAAGAACAATCAAATTATGGGCATTTAGAAAGTAGAAGGTGTAAAAATAGTGTAATGATAGACCATTGAGTTTTTTGGGCCAGTCATGTTCCTAAAGCTAATTAACCCTATTTTATTTTTCCAACAAAGGTTTGCACATAGGAAGTTTATTCTAGCCTGAAATTTTTGGTAGATACTAGAATTGATAAATAGTATGCAATTTTAGGCATTACCAGCATGTTGAGCAAGGTGACTCCCTTGGAATGAAAGATATATGCTTTTTAAAGAGTTAATTAGTTTATTAATAGTTTTTAACCATTCATTTTTAATACAATGTGTCATTTCCCTGGTTGATTTAATTAAAGGGAAATCAAGAAACTTAAATGACTCTGCTTCAAATGAAATATTTAGCCTTTTACTGGTATTCAGTCACCATGATAAAAAATTGTTTCAATTGATGGGTAAACCTTAGTGTATTGTATACAGTCAATGATAGTTTTAAGCTTTGATATGTATCTAGATGATGGTTGAAGTGCAACAACATCAGTGAATGCCAGAGTTTTGATTTCCTTTGCATTCCTTGGAATGTAGATTCCTGGCAAAAATTATTTTGAATTTGACAAGCACAGGGTTTATAAAGGCCATGATGAGGAATGTGCTGAGGGGAGCCTTGGGTATGGAAATATTCAATGTGAATCCTGGAACTACCTTACTGTCTAATGTAATTAGGATTTTCCTATTACTAAAAAGATTTTTGATGATTGATAAGTGTGCTTTGTTGATATTATATTCCTGTATCACCCTGATCAGCAGGTTGGTTCTGACATTGTCAAAGGCAGCTGTGATGTCCAGTTGTATAGTAATTGGGCTATGTTTCCAGTGTTAGTGAATGTGGTCTAGAGCAATTTTATGTTGTGCAACTACATTTTCAATTGACCATCCTTTTCTGGCAAACTGTCCAGGTGATAATTTTTGGAGAATCTTATCTTGAATTTGATATTAGATGAGCCTCTTAATAATCTTGATAAGAATAGGGGTCATTGAAATTGACCTGAGGTTGGACAGATCAGTGCTGTTTTCTTGTTTTTTAATAAATGGGACTAAAGAGATGGTGTAATTTTCCCCTATGTTTTTACATCACTCATCTAAAACATCAATTATATTTTTGATTGGGACCACAAACTGACTAAGATGTATTATTAGAAATTGGGGAATTCCATGTGGACCTTGGTGGGTAGACTCAGGGAGATCTTTGATATTGTTTAGGATGTCTAGATTAGTTATTCCATGTTGTGAATCACTGCTTTCTGATATTTGAGGTCTGGGATTGATTCCATTATTTTGTTGCATTTTAATTTTAAAGAAGTTATAGATTACTCCAATCATGCCATCTCCTACATACATATTTTCTAACAATTGATCGATGAGGGAGTAATTTGAGATTATTTTACTCTGAGTGCCCATGTGAGGTAGCTCTTTGTACAGAAATGGTAGTTAGAAATAAATTTGCATGCCATTTTAGTCACATTATATTGCACCAGCACTTTATGTATGTTTTTGTATTCTTCCTTTAAAAGAATTATGTTTTCTATGTTATAATCTTCATATGGTAGCTTACCCAACTTTTCATCTATTTTAATGAGTTTTGCCAACAATCTGGATGGACCTATTTGATACAGTATAAAGTTGTGTATTGTGGCTTAAGTGATTTCAATGAGGGCAAACCAGGCCTCTATGAGTTGCAAGTGTAATAAGTTGATTTTGTGAAAGTATATGTAAAGTTCTGATATAAGATCTAGAGGAGTAGTCTCCTGGGTAAGAAACTTTAATGTTCTGTTAAGATTTGGATTCCTAGTGGATGTGCCTCTGACACCGAGAAGGATTTAAAATTCAAGGTGGTCAGAAAAGGCAACTGGATTTTAGTGAGTATCAAGTTGAAAATGGATGCTAGGGAAGTAATAAAAATCAATAATTGAAGTCCAGCACCATGTATAGCAAGAATATGCATTAGGAGAGAAATAACTATGACCACATATTACTCCTTTGCTTAGATTGTGAATAAATTTACTGTTGAATGCTTCATAGGACATGTTGAAATTATTAAGCAGAATAAGCTGTATGGAAGAAGAGCTGGTGATAAGGTTGATGGTGTTAATTATACTGTGGGTAACATTGATATTATTATTGAAATAGAGGAAGGCTAGATATAGATGGAAGTTTTCATAGTGGACCTGTGAGATGATGCAGTTTTGGGACAAGTATTGGATTCTAAAGCTAGAAGTTTCTTATTTTTTATTTATTAAAGATTTCTACACCTCCAGTTGCAGAGGTGCTGTGGAGTATTTAAATGTGTCAAATGAGTAAAATGCCTGATCAATTTTGTAGGGGGAACCAAGAAATATTTTTGTTTCTGCCATGAATATGATGTGAGGATGGTTATTCCCAGCCCATTGAATAATTTTTTGAACTCTGTTTTGGGAGATTAGACCCTTGACACTTATACTTTTAAAGGTGAATTTTATGATGGTAGGTTTAGTTGATATATGTTGGAGTTTATGAGGATAATGTACAAATATTTTGAGGTGGCATGCTAAAGTTTATTTATTTTCATTTTTGTAGTGCATATCAAGGCTTCTACTTTTTAATTGCATAAGAGAGATTTTCATCCAGAGTGTGTGAAAGATGAACATCACAGCAGCTTCACTCAAATATTTAACTAATATATTGTTGTCTTTATTCTGGTGGCATTTCATGAGCCCATTGAGAGTCATGGAATTTCCTTTTGATTTTGGGTGTACTGCTATTGCAATTAGCTGAAGTATATTTATTCACTGAGCAATTAGATTCCGCTTCACTTGTTAAGTCCAATAAGTTTTGACCTCAACACCTTTTTGGTGCTTTTTCTTTAGCTGTAGGAGTTTTTTTCAGTTTCTTCCATTTGCTCCAATAAGCGGGTTGAGTTTTCTTGCTTATGAACTGTGTATTGTTTGTTTTTATTTTTATTTTTGACTGTTTTTATCCATGACATTGATTGTGGCAGCTATCTTAGTATCTGGTGTATTTATTTGTGAGTGGGAGTGTTAGTTCTTTAATATTGGAATTGGTTTTTTTAATGTAGAGAGAAGTATCATTCTTTATTGTTGAATTCTTATGTATAAAATCAGGAGTACTCTGCTGAGCCAACTGGAATTGTCTAGTGTATTGTTGATATGGGTTATATTATTAACATTGAGCTGAGAGTTTGTGTAGTCAGTAGTTTCAATGTGAGTATCTATATTGTCAGTAAGGCTGATTGGAGAGCAAATATGGAATGCTCTTTTTTTTTGCCACACTCACCACATGTTTGTTGGAGCAAATCTTGATGAGGTGTTTCTTGGATTGACAGTGAAAGCATTGTGGGGGAAGGCCTTTAAGAAGATATTACTAATGGGTTTTCAGCTGATGTTATATAGTAGGGATATAAAGGGTAACATTTTTTTTTATTTCAAATTTGAAGACTGCTGTGTTAAATAGAAATAACCCATTCACTTTTTGATCTGGGAGGCACTTGAATTCAGTAACTCTTCTGAAGTTTCCTAAGACTTTTTTGAGATGTTCTTGATCTAAATTGATGTAACAGTTTCTAATCATCCCTTGTAAAATGATGGGTCTAATGACGTCAACTTTTATTAGGAATTTACTATTTAAAATGTTATGTTTCTAAATGCTTTTTTTGAAAGATATTGATAAACTCCTCTATTATATATCTTAAGTTAAGATATTTTAAAATTTTATGAATGTTTCCAGCTAATTTGCTAGTAATGATTAGATTGTATAGGTCATCAAGTGGGAAGATAAACAGATTGCATTTGTTGTTAGTGACAGCCAAGATGAGTAAACTTCCATTTTGGTGATTGTTTAGTGACTTTAAACGAAATGCAGGAATGCATCATTTATTAAATTAAAATTTTTTAATGTAAAATTATAGTGGATTATTATTGTGACAATCATTTGCAATTATATCTAAAGCATCTTGTAAATTCTAGTGAATTATTATCATGACTAATTTGTAATTATATTTAAAGCATCTTGACTATAATTTTCATATTTCTGCATTTCTATAAGGTGTTGGATAGCTTTCTCAGAATAATTTGAATTTTTAGAATTGAATATATTTTTGGTTTCCTCTTTGTCAGTGTATATTATTTTATCAGCTGTTGCCATTTGAGTGAGTCATATAGATGAGCTTTGTCATTAATTGGCATGCTTAAGTCTAGATTTCCAATTTTTTAATTTTTGAGGGCCTGAAGGGTTACTAACGTTATAAGTAATGTTTAGCATTTCTGGACAGTCATTAACATTATTTTCTGACTTTAGAATGGTTTCTTCTCTTGAATTAACTGCTTAGAAATTGTTTTGAATTATTTTCCCACTTCCTATGCTGGCACATTTACTTGCATTTTCTTTTGATTTTCTAGGCATTTTATTTTGCCCTGTTAGTGGAAAATTACTGTAAGGGGCAGCCATTGCTTATCTCCCCCCACTACTGTTTTGATGAAGTTGCATGGAGATTTTTTATAGTATTGAAATATTAACTTCACAAATTTTTAAGTTCTGCATTTTAGATATTAAGAAGTAATGATAATAAGCTTTCTACTTACAGTTTGTAGTGGAATGACTTCATTGAAAATGCTATGATTTAGCTAATATTTTATTTCCTGGCACCATCTAGTGATCTACCAAATTTACAGACTTATAAATATTTTATCAGTTTCATACAAAATTTTTATTAAGATAATTACAACTCACATCAAACATTGGATTTTAACCAACCAAAAAAAAGAAGTTGAATTTACAAATTGATTTAGTACAGTCAATCATATTTATGTGGTGAGAGAAGTCATAAAATGAATCAATGACTATGAATTTCCATTGTGCTTTGGATTAGAAGATTATGAAAAGGTATTTGATTTTATAGACATTTTTTCAAAGATTAAAACAATGGATCATCAAGATGTCACAATCTGAAGCATATTTACAAAAATGCAACAGCAACAATTAGTTTACATAATGAAACTAGGGAAATTAACATTAAGAAGAGTATATGACAAGGTAATTTTATGTCTCTAAAACTTTTTATAGCTGTTTTGGAAAAACTATTTTATGGGTTAAAATGGAATGCTAGGATAAAAATAATTGGAAGTTATTTAACTTCTCTATATTTCATAGATGATGTAATTGTTTTTTCAAGGAATTATTTAGAATTTCATAAAATGTTGCAAAAGTTATCACATTAAAGTAAGAATTTACAAAAGGAGAAAATAAAGATTGATAATGGGGAGTTAAAAAAAGTTAAGAAGTACTAATTACTTAGTCAGATTATTATTACAGATGTAAACATAATAGATAAAATTTATGATAAAATTAAACTTGTTGGGGTGTTTTTGATAAAAATAATTTAACTATTAAAAGAACATATGGTTATGTGTTTGAAAAAAAAAAGTTTTTAATAAATGTGTTTTACCAATTGTTAAAAATGGATCTTAGACTTGGATACATAATACAAGGGCAATGCAGAGATTCCAGATTATTTCACAAAGTGTGGAAATATGCATGTTAGGATTAACAAGAACAGATTGAAAATTAAATACATAGATGAGAGGATAAATAGATGTTATTGCCATCATTGAAAAAATTAAGAGACTGAATCGATTTGGACTAAGCATATATCTAAAAGAAAAGGTAACAGTGATAATTGAAATCTTAAGCTAGATTTCAATAGATTGTAAAAGATCTTCAAAAAGAGCACATGGGAGATGCATAAAATAAGAAAGTGTTGGTCTGATGCGGAAAATAGGGGTTAGAGATCAGAGAAGTTGGATTGAAATTGGAGAGATCTTTATCCTGCAGTGGATTGATAATGTTTGAAAAGAGAAAGTGATGATGATGATTTTTAAAGTTTGGCTATATAGAATTATATCTAGGGTATATTGAAGGGCATGGATTCACACCACAGAAAGAGTGATCAGTCTTACAATCATGTTGGTATTGTAATATGTAATTGATAGTTTAATATAAAAAGTTAACCGAAATATAACTAAACATTTAACAAATAAATGTGATGGTTTCATATTTTAGCTGTGACATGTGGATCAAAAGTAAAATACTGTGTAAAAATAATTTATTAAAGCAATAATTATCATCAGATATAATCATAAAGAGTTATCAAATTATATTTTTTTATATAAATTCTCATGATGTGGTAAGTATTGCAAGGATATATGAGATAATGGACATTATATTTTGGTTGACAATCACGATACTTTGTAAATAAACTATTGTTTTGTTATTTGTTTTAATAATGTGTTAACTTCTTTATATGTTATATTGTCTGGTGTATATACTAATTCCATGTCAAGTCCATTGAAAGTAGCTTACGATTTAAGAGATTTAATTGCGAATAGTATTGTATACTAGCCGTCATTATCACATATTAAAGAAAATATTTTGAATTACATTAAAGTATATACATAATGAATATGTGTCGTATATTTCCTGATGTTCAATGCCAGTTGGGACCCCGGATCAATTAATGCAAACATATATAAAATGACCACATTGCTTAGTAGGACTATAGATATATTTTTAAGTAAGGAAAAATGAATTTAATTACAGATATTTTTTGAGATTATGATAAAAAGAATTGCAATAAAATAATCTTAAGATATTTTTATAATCAGGATATATATATAAATTTTATAGGTAATAGTATATTCTAGGATTATATATATATATATATATATATATATATATATATATATATATATATATATATATATCGTTTGCAATCGAAGTAAAATAAGATTAATCATTTCTACTTCAAAGACAATTTTATACTTTTTAAAAGGTTATTTCAGTTAATATTAAAATCTGTTTTAAATGTAAAATATAATAAGTTCTCTCTTTTTTTTGTTCACCAGTATCTTTTTAATGGTACAGTTAACTCAGTGAACAACCTTGAAAAAAATAAAGTATGCATTAAAAGACAAAACAAAATTAGAACATTAATTTAACGAATGAGAGAAAAGAAGCATAGGATTTTGCGAAACGATACTTTTTAGGTTAATTTAAAATATGATCATTAGTGCAAAAGTATTATAAAAATATTGATTTTTTTTTTCTTTCGCATGACAGCCATAAGTTAGCCATTCATTCTTTTATATATTATTTCTACTGAAATAAAATATTAAATGAATTTTTTTACTACTTTTATATACGATGTACTTATTTTAATTGTAATACTTGTTGAACGTACAATGAACACATTCATATTTATAATTAATATTATATTTAGCTCACCTTAGTTTTACCTATCGATACATGAAATATTGAATATATATATAGATTTTACTGTGAATGTTTAGGTGGTTACTGGTTGGAACTTAATATATATATATATATATATATATATATAATATATATATTATATATATATATATATATATATTGTAACCTAGTGTTATTAACACTTGGTTTGTTTAGCATTATTTCCACAGGAAAACAATGCAATTCTTTTCTAGGAAATAAAAAGTAAAATAATAATAATATTAAGTGATTAATAAAATATGCTATTTACTCACTGTAACGTGTTTTAAGCAAATAACTAATAAATTTGGTAATCCAAATGTCATTTTGAAGAAGAGCATAAATAATTTAGTTAAAATTATTAACAATAAGAGCACTTTAATATAGTATAAAAGCACATCTCATAAACAGTAATTGATTTTGGATGGGTAGAGGGGAGAGTAGATGAGTGTCTTATCATAAAGCACAGTAACTTCTGATAATTTTTTTTTAATTATTTAGATAATAATGTATACAGAATTATACATCACTAATAAGCATTATTAGTTAAAGATATTTATTATTTTTCATTATTTGTCAAATTACCTTGTAATCCATTTAAATCATACAGAAATATATAACTGTAATAAGTTTTTTTTTTCTTTTCTTTTGTTTATGTATAATTAAATAATTATTTTTCTGTCAGAGGTCGCTAAAAGAAGACCGCTAAATTTTGTAGAAAATCTAGTCTGACATAAGTTTTACAAGAGGAAGCAGTGCTGAAATTCGGTAACAAATTTTTATATTTTTTATTGCAGAAATAAATATAATTCAAGTAACATTTTAACAATACCATGTCTAGCTAAAATATTTTGATAAGACATCCATAAGCTTCTGTTGCTATCTACCTATTATAAAGCTTTTTATACTCAAAAATGTTCTATCTTCGGCTAAAGTGCAAAGTGAACGTATTGACTACAGCGATCACGGAAAATATCATTATAGTTAAACTAAGCAATATCAGTAATTTCCAAGAAATAATTAATTATTTGTTAACTTTACCTTATTTAATAATCTTTTCATGGTATAAAAGAAAAATTATAATTAAAAGACATATCATAAAAGCCAAGGAAAGTTAACCAAAAAGTTTCGCGCTCTTTCTAACAGAAATTGTCTGCTTTAGAAAATAATGCAAGTTCCCCACGTTAAAATCTGTTTTATTCACTGAAAATTATCGAGAAATAATATAAATAATAAATGATATCTACTTATGCACCTGTATATTTTTAAAAAAAGAAATATAAATTTTCTCAAGGCAAATATCGGAAAATTTGTATGTGTGCATTTACGGAGAATTCATTATTAAAGAAAAATTATAATTCCTAGAGTAGGAATAAAAACTATAAACATTAGTGACTTAATTATAACTATAAAATAATATGTTATATTATACATCCATTGGAGTCATAAAACTTTATATCCACGTAAGTCAGCTGCAGTCAATAAAGATAATATTTTGGAAAAATTCGCGCATTCTTTTATTCATAAGCCAGCTAGCTAAAAATGATATGTATCACCAATCATAAAAAGAAAAGAATTGTATATGTGATCGTTTATCGTCAAATATTCGTAATGCTAAAATCTGTATTGTTTTCTTGGATCCCATAATTATAGCAGTTAATTCAAGAAAGAATTAAAATCCACGCTGCTATGTTTTCTTTGCCTACTATTAAGTGCACCAGAATGAAGGCAACTTTTTATAAATGAAATAATAAAATGTGTTTCTTGTTTTAAATTTGCTTCGTGATTCATCTGGATAAAGTGCCCAACGGAAAACATTTTTTTTAGTGATATTATAAGCACTTGTTAAGTAATGATTTTTTTTTACTAATTTGTAAAATTATGTGTATTTTTTTTTTATATCAGCAGGTTAAAGGCTATATTCAAGTAATATTTAAATGACCTTGTAATCATAAAGGTATGTTTTTATGTAATTATTCTAGGTTAAATTTATATTTGACATGAAAAAAATATTTTTTTTTAAAATGTGTTTACTTATGACATGCAGTTATGAGTATAAATTTAGATGTTAGATACTCAATAGGCAAAATATCTAGTTAAAATTATCAGAAGTAATTAAAGAGAAGTGCTATACAAAATATTACTTATTGAAAGTATGAAACAAATTTATACTATGTTAATTAAGGAACTTATTCCCAATTATTTTTTATTAACGCATTCACTTGGTTTAGTTTAAAATACTATATTTCCTATTATTTGTTGAATATTTCTTTGGCAAAAGTGAAAATTATTATTGTATTCTGTGATATCCATTGATATCAGACATTGATCTAAGTATACCCCGGAACATAAATTTAGTGTAATTGGTGTATTTGCTTGTCTTGCCCCGATATAGCATCGGTATAGGCTTAATATGCGCCTAAGTAATAATTGTAATGTATCTATTTTGTGGGATAGAAAATAATCTCCCCAAAAGCTTTATTTTCCATGAGGGGAATAGATAAATCTAGTATTCGGGTATGTTTATAACCCAAGTGATCGCTTCTCATAGTTAGGACGATCAGTACTTTATATAGTATTTAGTGTATTTCATTAGTTAAAATCCCAGGAGAGGATTATATTTGGTGTGTGTTCCTATTATGCCCAAGTAAGAGGCAAGGACCCACCAAACTATTTTAATATAGTAGTTAACTCTACAGCCCTACAGTGTTATTCCATATTCCTCATGAGAAAATAGAGATAATTCCACCACGGAAGGTGTTGAATATTGTGTTTGTTTAGAAAGTTATGGCAAGATAACGGGTATATTGGAGGTTAATTCCTCAAGCTCCATATAGTATAAATAGCGTGCTAGTATATATGATCAATGTCTGAATTGTGCGACGGAATAGTGCTGGTAATCCACACGTAAGTCAATGGAGAGAGTAAGTTTTAAAATTGCGTGATTAAAAATTTTCATTTGCCAATAGAGGGTTCAAATACTAGGTTTAATTCAGGTTAATGATTAAGTAGCACTCACAATATAACTTATACTGAGAAAAACAGTGTGTATAACAACTTCAGTTGTTATTAAGGTAAACATTAAAATAATAAGTGTAACTTCTGATACGTAACACATAAATTATAATAAGTTATCTAAATAAAAAACTATCATTTAATTAAAGATATGATAATAAAAATCGTTTGTACGCATTGCCTAGAATCAGATTATTTTTGTTTTAAAACAGATCGTTAGTCAATAAATTTAAGTAACCGTTCATATAAGATACACTAAACGAATGAGTTGATGTATCAATAATACTATTTATTTTGTTATATTCAATTTGCATAAATGTAAAAGAAGATGAAGAAGTAGTTCGAATCCAGGTCTAAAAGTATAGACGAATTAATATTAGTTATATTTTGTTTTATCCATATGGGATCGAATAAACTGTATATGTTTGTTTATTATGTTAATCATAAAAGATATTTTTGTCAAATAATAAT
The DNA here is from genome assembly GCA_028023455.1 of Epiperipatus broadwayi. NCBI lineage: Eukaryota > Metazoa > Onychophora > Udeonychophora > Euonychophora > Peripatidae > Epiperipatus > Epiperipatus broadwayi. The sequence goes on along the minus strand of JAQFVV010012523.1, from coordinate 3,130,455 downwards.
AATAAATTAGAATTTTGTTATAATTAAATAATAAATTATCGTCTTATTACAAGTTGTTTTGAGTCATTTTTCTTATGTGCTAAATAAAAGTGTATTTGCATAATACTTGCAATACTTTTCTTGAGTCCAAAATCATTTATGAAATCTTAAATTCAAAACACCAGATAGACAATTGTAAGCAGATCAAAATATTTCATTATATTATACTTTAATAAGAATTATTTGTGGAATTGAAAACTTCAGACCAAGACATTTTATTTTATTTTATATGTGTGTAAAATCACTTTATTCCCAAACTACTAGTTTTGGTTGCACATTGTTGAATACACATTTAAGGAAGTGTCTAAATAATAAATCTTAGTTAAATTATTGTGTTGTCATGGATAATGGAAGGACACAAAAGCACCCTTGTCTTTTCATCATTCCGACTGAGATTCTGGATAGAAAGGGCTTTATTATTCAAAATTATGCGTTGTTATTGAATATGGTGATCATCTCGTTAAATATTATATTAGTTGATATGTGGATGAAGACACCTAGAATTTAAATAAGGTAAATGTTTCCTATAGCCGACCAGAATGTCAGTCATATGCGACAACACAATACTGCCGAGCAATTTTCTTAAATATAACAGAGAACCCTGAGATTAGTGTCATTATTATAAGTGCTCTTAAATTAATAACTGATCAAATTCAGATCAATATTACAAGCGTGGCATGGCTTAAGAGATTGAAACATCTAATTGTATAATAACAAAAATATTGAGATTATATTGGCAAACTAATGAATATTTTGTTTTAGTCAGTAATACTAACAATGACATGAAAAATCATCATCATCATTGTCAAACAGTGCACGTACTTACAGCACAGAGAATGTGTTTTGGATAGTGAAAAGAATGGTAGTTTATTAATAATTTTCTTTTTAAATTTATTTTATTAATTATATTTTTTTTTAATTCTATCTCTGTCTGAACTGCATATCGCTGTAGCTGAATTATTATAGAACTAACCTAACATAGAGCTATTATTATTATTAGGTTGGGTAAAGTTTATTACCCGGACTATACCAGAAGCGTAGTCGGAAGGTTGAGGCCTTCTGGATGAATTTAAGATTAATTAGGATTTATCACTATTTATTAGGTTAGAATATATATATATATATTGTAAATATCGATAAGTCTATCTATATTTTAAAAATTGTCATTTGTTATTAAAAAAAAAATCTCTTTGAGTTGATGTTTATATATGAAGTATTATCATTGTTTATGGTTATTAGGTATAGTTATTGTTTGAAGTTATTATTTTATTTATATGTTGATGGTACATCGTTATGAATATTTAATTATTATAAATAAATAGAGACATATAAATTGTTGATTATATAAAAAAATTATTTTATTTGCAGTGATTATTAAAAAAATGCAATATTATTATTTATGTATATATATATATTTTTAAAGCTGTCGAATAAATTTTCAATTTAATATTTTTATATATATATATGCTTGATATTTTATTTTTTTTTAATGTTAATTGTTTAAAATAAAACATGTGTAACAATGGTTTTCAAAACAGCATTTGCTAGCACGTGGAACAACAGCAATAACAAAAAGAAGCCATTATTATTAAGATAGTAATAAAACCAACTGAAGGATAAAATTTTGTTGTACTTTGTTTCTTTGAAATTACCATTCTTCAGAATATTGGAATAAGATAGATTTCTATGGTAAATACATAAATCATGACAGGCTAATAGAGATATATCGCAGCCAAGAGGCTGCACCATTTTCTTTCATTTATTCCAAGGCAGTTTAAAAAGAAAAAACTAAGCAAATTGCATCGCGTTTGAAGCCGAAATTTGACATAGCTATCTGGAATCTATAATGATCAATCTAATAATAATCTGGAGGTAACTAAAATTAATATATTGGATTCAACATTTCAATTTATTTATTTATTTTTCAAGGAAAGAAATTTTAGAAGGATAAAAATATACATACATCCAAGAATTGACAATTTTCTCTAACGTGATAGTTTCTTCACTTTAACTAGAATGCATTCTAATATTAAACGGATAAAGAAATAAAACAAGGAATAAGTTGACTTTTGAAGGAAAACTAAACAAGTGAATTTTGAAAGGTAGTAAAGAATTTTATATGTATAAATATATTTTTGAGATCGATATTTTTGTTTACTTTTATTTTTCATTATAAAAATATAACGTTTTATAAATATTCAATTCAAGCGTCTTGTTTTCTAACAGCAATAAACGTTTAACAGGTGTCAAAATTAACACTTAAGTAATTTAAAATCTTAAAGTATGGCTTATAAGTTTGGGTTGCATATGAGTTGTTATGTATATTTTAATAAGTAAATTTATATTCGCAAATGTTTATTATAAAAATTGTTTTATTATTAATTTATTTCCATTTTTTTTTTAACTTTATATAATGATTCTTATGCATACCAAAACAATAATTTATATATATTTGCTGTATATAATATTTTTTATTTATTATTTTAAATATCTGAAAAATATAAATATGGATTTGTATTTATATTAATACCTACTTGTTAAGCACAGATATGTCTTTATTTATTTAATATATATACTTATTGCAAGTATATATGTATATTTATTATTTGGGTTTGTATTTAAAACATTGATATTACCTAAAATTAAACCATAATATAAAAATAAAGGATGTACTATTTGTTTTATAAGTAATGCCTTTGTAATTTATTTGAAAGAGTATTAATATTTTATTCTTATTTTTCTTTTAGTGCCAAAGTCATTATGAAATTAATTGAATTCACAATTTAATAGAGGATAACTTTATATTTCACTTATTGTTTAGTCTTTAGGCCACTTACACATATTATTATTCATTGATATGTTTAGATATACATAAATTTACATAATTAGATGTGTATATTGGATTTAATAGAATTCCCTTTGTTTCTGATATATATATTTGATTAGTTAGTCATATCAACCTTGAAAATAAATTATAATGATAGATCTCATTGCTCTGTATGATTTTAGATTTATTTCATGTATAGCTAGTTGGAAGGGCATATAAACAATTTATTTAAATATAACTGGGATAATTTTGTTTTTCTTCATTTAAATTATACACTTTATTATATTAGGCTTTCTCAACAATTGGATTCATTTAGATTATATATATTCCATTACGTTTATCATCCAATGTTTGAAGCATTATTTTCTTCTCATATATTAATGTTCCATTACATTTGAGGTATAATATGTTTATATGATATATTGTCCATTACATTTGGCACCACAAACTGTTGGTCCCAGTTAACTGATGATTGGTATAATGGAGTAAAAGTATGTTCCATTACATTTGGACACCACAACGTGGTCAGCATAATATGTTCGTTTAATTATTCATTACATTTGGTGTATCAAAGTTAGGGGCTTGGTTAACTAATGATTATTGTTGCAAAAGTTCATATGTTTATTTTCATTTGAGATCATATAAAGATACATTCCATTATATTTGGCTTTCCTAATGTTTGGGGCCTTCATTCTTTAATTTAAATGGAATGCAGCAAGTACATTCCATTACATTTGGCGCAACAACTAGGGCTCGAAATAAGCTAATTAGGGCTTGAAATACCCCACATACCTGAGAGATGTGTAGTATATATATATTGATATGAGATGTATAGTTTAAAGAAAGAGAAGCATTTTTGTGTGTTTAATTTTTTTTATATAAATGGAAATATTTTGGCCTTATGTTTAGATGGTGATTGTTACTGTTATTGTATTTTTTTTAATGATGAAAGATAAATATAGTCATGAAGCAGTTTAATTTCAATTTAAAAATTATATTGATGGTGTTAAATTATAGCGTAATAATTTTGTCCATATTTGGAAAGTTTATGTTGTAGAAAATCTATAATTTTGAGGGTTAGATTGGATATTTGATTGTTGGAGTTTGGTTGGTTCTGTTGCAAGTATTGATGTTGGATGGGGAATTTTTGTCATTGTCTTGAGGATGTGATGCATTCATGTCACTTGTGATTGATTGATCTCATTTACTGCTCCAACCCAAATTTTGATGTTAGTTATTATTTATCATGAAGCAGTTAACAGTAGTCCTGCCATGATTTTACCTTTAAGACTCCAGAGAGAGTAAGGTATAATTATTTTTGATATATGTATAATATTTGCCTCTAAGACTCCCAAAGATGAGCAAGGAAATATTTTATAAATAATAGCCCCTAAGACTTGGATGTAAGCAGGGCAGTGTAATAGTGTTTTCAGAAAATTATTATGGGTTGTAGTAGCTTGGATAGAATGAAATGTGATAGTCATCTAAGTGTTCATGAAACATTGTATGCTTTAGGAGTAGTGATTGAATTCTTTTATCTATATCAAAGTTGTGAAGTGCTAATCAATCTTTTGGCTGTCAGTATCTGTCGGATCTTTGGAGGAATAGATAAGTATATAACCTAAATATATAACACCAAACTTAAGGGCTTGGTTAATTGATTATTGTTGGTAACAAATAATCTATTACATTGATTATCAATTAGGGTTTGAAAACAAGCATATCAATGTTTTATTTTCCATTATAAGTGACCTATAAACATGAAGTTCAGTTAGTGAATGTTTGTTGATAATAAATTGCATTAGTACAATTTTAGTAAAATAGTGTTTTGGGCACAAAAGCTAATAATTAGTGAAGTTGATTTTTTTTTTTTTTTATGTATATAAAATGTTATTAAGTTTTAAGGTCCAGAAAATTTATAAGTATCAATTTAATAATTTTATGCTTAACTACCATTATTTTGAGTGAGAAAGTTGTCTCACAATATTATTGAATTAGTTATTTTTAAAGCATGTGAACATTTTATTGTATTTTAAATATTTTAAGGTTATATTGAATTTGATATGAAATTTCCACATTTCAATATTGTATAAGTGTAGAATATTTATTATCATTATCTATAAATAAATGTTAGTTAGTGATCTCAGTTGTTACTTTCTTTCTCTCTCTATATATATATATTTTTAGAGGAATTTATTATTGTTATAGTGATAGAAGAGACTTTTTATAAGCCAATAAGTTTATGAGTTCTAACAACTGAAATTTAGATTGTCGGATAGCTATTATGTATCATAAAATTAAAAAGGCTTGTACTTTGCTTAGTTGAGTAATTGCTTGTTGGGATAATGGTTGGAGATGGTGAGCCCTTGATCTGTGGTAATTACTACATAGAAATATATCTATATCTTAGATTTTTTTTTTGTATGAGTATATAATATTGCAGTTCTAATAATAATGGATAACAATAGTAATAAAATGCCAGTTAGTGGTGATTTTGATTTAAGAGATTTTATGGAAAAATTTAAAGCAGAGTTAAAAGCGGATCTTAGAGCTGAAATAAAAACCAATTATGATGATCTAAGAGCTGAGATAAAAACCAATCATGAGAAACTGATGACCGCATTAACAAGCAACTCTGATGAATTTAAAGCTGGGTTGAAAACCAACGCTGATGATCTTTCTAAAGAATTAAAAGTTGCATCAAAAACTCTGGTAGATAATAGTTTTATAAGATTAGACACAAAAGAATATAAAGAACCCATAGGTGTGACTAGTAAAAATATAAAAGAAAATGAAGAGTATGTTAAAATGGTTGATAAAGATAATGAATTATATGATAAAATTTTAAAAGAACCTCAAGAGTCTCTTGAATTAATTAATAATGATAATGTAAGAGAGAGTAAGTTGTTTGAAGAGGTAGTTGAAAGAAAGACTATAAAGAAACCTAAAAATTTTGATGAATACTATAGTGAGGATAAAAGAGTTGATGAATCTGTAGAAATAAAATTAAATTCTTTAGGTGAAAAATGTCTAAAGTTATCAGACAATGAATTACCAAAGATTACGGATAATACCAGTAATAAATTTAAAGATAAAATGCAAAATCTAGTTCAAAAATGTACCATTAATTGTGGAAACGTTTATACAAAAATTAATATTTACAAAGAAATATTCTTTACAAGAATTAACAATATAATATGTAATGTAAATTTTATGAAAGTAGAAATTGATCAAAATAGAGATTTAGGCAAAGCCAAAATAAAACTTAAATTCAGAAGTAAGGAGAAAATTAAAATAGATTTTCTTAAAGAGATAATTTATCCCAATAAAAATCTGAAGAAAATTAAAGTAAAATTCAAAGAGATGAGTAGAGAGAAGTTTAAAATAAATTATCTTAAAGGAAGTATAGATTTTATAAAAGATATTGGAAAAGCCAAAGTTAGACTTAAAGTTATAGATGGAATGATAAATAATATTGATTTTCTTAGAGAGAAGATTGACAAAGAAAGAGATGTAGGGAAAGCAAAGGTAAAATTTAAAAGAATGAGTAAAAAGATATTTGATCTGAATCTTGGTAGAAGAATGATTGATGAGGAAAAAGAAATTGGAAAATCCAAAATTAAACTAAAAATAAGAAGTGAGGATGTGATTAATAAAGATTTTCTTTGAGAAAATATAGCTAAGGAAAGAGATTTAAATAAACCTAAAGTTAAACTGAAAAGAATTAATATAGAACAGAATGATTTTCAAAATGATTTTCAGAAATTTTTTAATTGTAGAAGTTGTATCACATCAATCTGATTTGCAATTTTTAAAGGATTATTTAGAAAATTTGAATGAATACCATTCAAAATTGCCCAGAGAATTGTTTTTAATTGAACATAGAACAAGTGAAGTAAAATAAAGACTTACTCAAGTCGATGATGTTTATCAAGATAGTCAAAGGAAAGGTAATAGATTATCTGATAAAATAGCAACTGTTATTGATAAAGTTAAGAATTATGTTAGTGCTTATGATCAAGTTACTATTTATGTAAAGGATATAGATGCAGAATCTAAGGAGTTCATAGCAAAATCTTTAGATGCTGATCCCAAAATTATTCAAAAGCAATTGAATTATACCAAAATGTTATATAAAAATCTTGTAAATCAAAGCAAACTTCTTCACAGAATTCAACATACTGGAAATTCTTTTCAAGAAGAATTAAAAAGGCACTTTTGATTATTATTTTTTTTTTTTTAAAGAAAACTTGGACAAATATCTAGATGATCTGAAAGATAGATATAAATAAATGAATATGGTTATTAATATGAAAAATGATATTCTTTAAACCATGTTAGTCCTTAGAAAGATTACAAATTTGAGAAGTTTTTCGATATCTCATAATTCATTAGTTATCTGCAAAGACATTTTTTTTTTCGGTGGATTAGGGGGTATTGTAAATATCGATAAGTCTATCTATATTTTAAAAATTGTCATTTGTTATTAAAAAAAAAATCTCTTTGAGTTGATGTTTATATATGAAGTATTATCATTGTTTATGGTTATTAGGTATAGTTATTGTTTGAAGTTATTATTTTATTTATATGTTGATGGTACATCGTTATGAATATTTAATTATTATAAATAAATAGAGACATATAAATTGTTGATTATATAAAAAAATTATTTTATTTGCAGTGATTATTAAAAAAATGCAATATTATTATTTATGTATATATATATTTTTAAAGCTGTCGAATAAATTTTCAATTTAATATTTATATATATATATATGCTTGATATTTTATTTTTTTTAATGTTAATTGTTTAAAATAAAACATGTGTAACAATGGTTTTCAAAACAGCATTTGCTAGCACGTGGAACAACAGCAATAACAAAAAGAAGCCATTATTATTATTAAGATAGTAATAAAACCAACTGAAGGATAAAATTTTGTTGTACTTTGTTTCTTTGAAATTACCATTCTTCAGAATATTGGAATAAGATAGATTTCTATGGTAAATACATAAATCATGACAGGCTAATAGAGATATATCGCAGCCAAGAGGCTGCACCATTTTCTTTCATTTATTCCAAGGCAGTTTAAAAAGAAAAAACTAAGCAAATTGCATCGCGTTTGAAGCCGAAATTTGACATAGCTATCTGGAATCTATAATGATCAATCTAATAATAATCTGGAGGTAACTAAAATTAATATATTGGATTCAACATTTCAATTTATTTATTTATTTTTCAAGGAAAGAAATTTTAGAAGGATAAAAATATACATACATCCAAGAATTGACAATTTTCTCTAACGTGATAGTTTCTTCACTTTAACTAGAATGCATTCTAATATTAAACGGATAAAGAAATAAAACAAGGAATAAGTTGACTTTTGAAGGAAAACTAAACAAGTGAATTTTGAAAGGTAGTAAAGAATTTTATATGTATAAATATATTTTTGAGATCGATATTTTTGTTTACTTTTATTTTTCATTATAAAAATATAACGTTTTATAAATATTCAATTCAAGCGTCTTGTTTTCTAACAGCAATAAACGTTTAACAGGTGTCAAAATTAACACTTAAGTAATTTAAAATCTTAAAGTATGGCTTATAAGTTTGGGTTGCATATGAGTTGTTATGTATATTTTAATAAGTAAATTTATATTCGCAAATGTTTATTATAAAAATTGTTTTATTATTAATTTATTTCCATTTTTTTTTTAACTTTATATAATGATTCTTATGCATACCAAAACAATAATTTATATATATTTGCTGTATATAATATTTTTTTTTTTATTTTTTTTTGAATATCTGAAAAATATAAATATGGATTTGTATTTATATTAATACCTACTTGTTAAGCACAGATATGTCTTTATTTATTTAATATATATACTTATTGCAAGTATATATGTATATTTATTATTTGGGTTTGTATTTAAAACATTGATATTACCTAAAATTAAACCATAATATAAAAATAAAGGATGTACTATTTGTTTTATAAGTAATGCCTTTGTAATTTATTTGAAAGAGTATTAATATTTTATTCTTATTTTTCTTTTAGTGCCAAAGTCATTATGAAATTAATTGAATTCACAATTTAATAGAGGATAACTTCATATTTCACTTATTGTTTAGTCTTTAGGTCACTTACACATATTATTATTCATTGATATGTTTAGATATACATAAATTTACATAATTAGATGTGTATATTGGATTTAATAGAATTCCCTTTGTTTCTGATATATATTTGATTAGTTAGTCACATCAACCTTGAAAATAAATTATAATGATAGATCTCATTGCTCTGTATGATTTTAGATTTATTTCATATATAGCTAGTTGGAAGGGCATATAAACAATTTATTTAAATATAACTGGGATAATTTTGTTTTTCTTCATTTAAATTATACACTTTATTATATTAGGCTTTCTCAACAATTGGATTCATTTAGATTATATATATTCCATTACGTTTATCATCCAATGTTTGAAGCATTATTTTCTTCTCATATATTAATGTTCCATTACATTTGAGGTATAATATGTTTATATGATATATTGTCCATTACATTTGGCACCACAAACTGTTGGTCCCAGTTAACTGATGATTGGTATAATGGAGTAAAAGTATGTTCCATTACATTTGGACACCACAACGTGGTCAGCATAATATGTTCGTTTAATTATTCATTACATTTGGTGTATCAAAGTTAGGGGCTTGGTTAACTAATGATTATTGTTGCAAAAGTTCATATGTTTATTTTCATTTGAGATCATATAAAGATACATTCCATTATATTTGGCTTTCCTAATGTTTGGGGCCTTCATTCTTTAATTTAAATGGAATGCAGCAAGTACATTCCATTACAATATATATATATATATATATATATATATATAGTAAAATGGTAACTCAGCCTTTGAATCGTAAAATAGTTCACAATATCCAGTAGTGAAAGTTACCTGATTATTGACAAATGAGAGTTGGAACATAACATTTAAATGTTTGTATACGGAAATAAAATGTGTATGATTTTAAAATGACAATTTAAGTTGTATTGCATCAGCAAAACATCTAACTAAAGCAAAAATAGGAAATCCTATTGTTTTTACTACAAGAGATAAGAAATATCTGTTTTATGCATGTTTTATAGACTAGATTTTGGGACAAAAAAAAAAAAAAGAAGACTTCTAGAAAAAATTGTTTGGCATTTTTCTCAATAATTTATTTATCAATAGTACAACTTGTTCTCAATATTAATCTTAACGTTTTACAACAGCTAAAACTTTACTGTTGTATATATAAATAGCTAACGATGACACTAGTGACATTTTACTGCTGGAAGTAGAACGTTAATTCGACTGACCAACTTTATATTGGTTGGATTGAACCTTTCTCTCTGTTAAATATCGCTTAGGAAGTATTATTAAAAAATTATTACATATTTTATTTTTTATTAACTTACATTATTTAATGCAGTAGTAGAGAGGCAGACTTTAGAGATTAAAATCCCGGATGGTATCTAACTTGTCTGTCAAGACATTGAACATTTTATGAATTCCTGACATTAAAGCCATAAAAAATTTTGTTCCATACACTAAATAAATGTAAATAATTGATAAATGTATTTTTCCAATAGCTGAATACATATAAATTATTCTTTCTTCTAAAAATTCACTAGGAAGTCCTTTTCGAAGAACTCCATCTAGATATTCTTTTTTTTTTTCGATAAATCAAAAATGTGTTTTTGTTTCAAGGATTGCTGTTGGAAATTATTTTTTTATGGTTTATATTTTTTTCTTAATTTGTTTCAAAATGTAACCAAAAATAAAGAAATATTCTGATGTGATAATATATTGGATTACATTCATCAACTATCATTAACTGTTGAATATCTAAAAAATATAAAACTTTATTTAAACTTTTTAAATACAAACAACTATCAAGGAAACTTTTACTGGACAACAAAAAAAAAAAAACACCAAATGGAAAAACAAATATACGTACTGTAGTGTATCCCTATACACCCGGGTCTCATTTTATGCAGATTTATTTAATGCGATTTTGAAGTTATGTGATTCATGTTTTTTTCTTAATATCTTTGTATGTGGTTTTTTTTATGCGATAAAAATGATTAGATGAGAAGTCAAGCTCTGATAATGTGCTATTACTTTAAATATTATAAATTTTGTGCACTCATGTCATATTTAAAGTAATAGCACATTATCAGAGTTCAACTTCCATCTAATAATTTCAATACTTTTATCACTTTATAATAGTACTGTAATAGATTTTATGCAATAAAGAAGTTCATAATTCACTTAAAATCAGGATTTTCCTATTTTATATACACACATTATATTTTACAAGATTATAATGTAAATCTGATCAAACATTATAGATGTCTATACTATGTATGTTGTTGTTTTTGCATTTTAAATCATGTTCTATTTTTGCTTTTTAAAAAAAGAGTACGTAATCAATTAATAATTTAGTGTCCACAAGTAATAAATTTTACAAGACTATAATGTAAATCTTTCAAATGTTATAGATGAAAAATACTGTGTATCCTGTTGTTTTTGCATTTTAAATCACATTCTGTTTTTGCTTTTAATAAAAAGAGTATATAATCAATTAATCATTTAGTGTCTGCATGTTTATTCATGTAGAATAATTTTAATTTTAAAAGGTGAGTAACAGTGGTAGGTGCAATTAAATTTGACAATTAAAATCTGATTTTTAATTATTTGAAAATTACGTAACATGATCTGAAATTAATGTGATGTGAAATGATGAAATATGATTTATAAGTGGAATTGAAAATTAAAAAATTAAAGACAAAAACAAGAATTTAATTGTTAATTGTTAGTTATAATTAAATTTTGCCCAACAGTGGTGAGTCGGTGTCTTTTTATTATCGTAAGTCTAAGTTCTTATTTTTATTTTAAACTTTTAGTTTACCCTAATGGAGAGGAAAAACAACCAAGAAAATAAATTTCTTTGGAAACAAAAATTTCAATTTTAGATCACTTAGTGAAATGGGAAGGATCAGTAGCAATTAGAAGATGTTTTAGTTGTATTTCCTCTTGACTTTGTTTAAGGAGAAGCTAAAGTACCTCACATCACATCATGAAGAATCTGTTGTCTCAAATAGGGATAATGATTAAAATACCATACAAGTATGAAAAAAATGTAAATTACACATAAAAATATATTATTTTGAATTAAATTAAATACTGTAGTTAATAAAAAAAGTAAAAAAAATTTGTCTTGTATCAATTTTTTTCAAATTTGTCATTTTTTATTAGTCATATTTTATTTTATTATTTTTTATGTGAATTTTAAAGTAATTTTACATTGCTGCTTTGCTTTTATGTGATTTTTGAAAATTACAGTAACCTATCCCCATTTTTCATAGAAAGTTAAGTCAACATCTGTGTGATTTCTTTTGTGTGCATTTTCAGAGGAATATATCTACCATATAAAATAAGACCCAGGTGTATAACACAAATGGTGGACATATTAAAGAAAATTTGTGATCAATAGAACATTAGAACAGCTTTCCAAAGCCATATCACATTTAGGATTCTAACTTCTACAAAATCTAAAATTAAAATGCTGAAAAAAATACTGCACCTATGAAATACTATTTGCCTCTAGAAAAAGCAGTAGAATTATGCTAGAGAGTTAAAAGGAACACTTGAAAAACATAAATTCAAAATCAAACATTTCATGTGATGAAAAGAAAACTATTAAATCTCTCAAACAGGATAATACATCTATAATCATTTTTCCTGCTGACAAAGGTACATATGGTAATGGATACAACTAATTATGATAAAATATAAGAACCCTTGCATCAGGCCAATTCAAGAAATGGGCAAAAAATCCAATCCTAAGTATGGAAGTAAAATTCGGGCATTAGTCCATAAGTGTTACAGATATTTCAGTGATTCAGAAAAAAGGAAATTAACATTGTCTTTCAGCAAAATTTCCCATCTTTATAAACTACTTAAAAGCCATAAAGACCATGTTCCAATAAGACTAATACTTATTTTTATAAATTGTCCTTACCAAAACTTGTCAAAAATTCTTCACAAAACACTTTGTCCTTTGGCATACAGACACAATCATTCATCAGGGATTCTAAGCAATTTTTAAAATTAATCAGGGGTAGGAAATCAAAAGAACTGATATAAAGGTAAGCTTCCCATGTGGAAAGTTTATTTTTAAATATACAATGTGATAAAGCAGTGTTTATTCTAAGAAAAATGTTATATGATGATAATAGTCTACAAACCAGAACAACTATACCTATTGATAATATAATAAAATTATTAAAATAATAACATACATTCAATATTACTCAAAATTCTTCCAACAAAAATCAAGGGATTACTACAGGTTCACTACTATCACCCTTGCTTAAGTACATGTACTTGGATAACTTGATATCACAGTGGTAAATACTATTCTATTTCCACTTAATGTGTGGCTTTTCTATGTTGATGAAGCATTTGTTGGTTGGTTCCATATTGAAGCATGATTATATTCATTCTGGTTGCAGATCAACATTGCATTCCCATCAATTAAATTCACAATGAAAATCAGAATAAGAACAAAGTCTGACATTCTTAAATTTTTTTGACAAGACTCTCATGGAAAAGTAAAAACAACATTTTTTTAGGAATTCAGCATACACTGGTAAGTACTTGACATATACATCCAATCACACCAGAAGCATAAAATATGGAATTATATTATAACTAAGAAATTTTATTCAGAAACCAGTGATTTGGAAAATAAAAAGGTCAACATAGAGCAAACTCTTTTTTGTCAAGCGTTGTTAGCCGAGAGGTCATCACAGCTGCCTTGCAAGCAAATAGTTGGTTACAGACAGTTGTGGGTTCGCGTCCCTGCCGATGCTATGACATATGAAAAAGAAGAATGATTATTTGTAAGCTGTCATCAAGATAACCTTTAATAGATAACAAAAAGAGACACCTAAAGAAAAAAATAATTATTGCAATCAATATAACATTAGAACAACTTTCCAAAGTGGAATTTTAACTTCTACAAAACCTAAACTTAAAATGGCAAAAAAAACTGTGTCTATAAAATACCATATGAATATAAAAGAAAGTAAATTAGTGAAATCAGTTACCCCATTGAACAGCAATTGAGAGAATGCAAAGTAATTATTAGACTTGAAAACAGATGTGTCTACATTATGTATGTTAGATAGGTAAAATATATAAAAAAAATATTGAATAGAGATAAAAAGGCATGAAAAAAATTCAAAGAAGCTGGTTATATGACTGTGGAAAATAATCCTATAAAACAACCCAATATTACAATACACAATGTCTGTGAATCTCTAATTAACCTTGCTCTTACAAACCATATTAGAAAATAAATTGGAGGAATCAGGAAGAGTTCAAAACAACCCTCATAGATAATTACATGCAATTTTACTTACAATTTGCCTTTGAGAGAATAGCTCAGTTGGTTAAAGTTTTATGTTTAAAATTCAATATTCAAAAATTTAAAGGTGTGAATTTGACTTCTATGCTAATATCTAATCAGGTCAGCAACATCTGAAGAAGAGTGGAGAATAGATGCACTCAAAGTGTGTGTAATCTACTAACCTGTGTTGTCTATTTGTGTTATTAACAGTTATTTGTATTGAAAAGCTTAAATAAAATATAAAATTTCCTAGACATTAAACATTTGAAGATAGATAACGAAAATATACCAACATCACAAAACGTCAAACACCTATAAAGAAATACTCTTTCCTTTTTTTATGGAATGCAGTAAAATACACTATGATTTAATTAGGTATTAGATTGATATAATAAATCTATAATACTATGTTTAAAATTATAGATAAAGATTACAACGTAAAACAAATAAATGTTAAAATATAAATTAATATATTTATAGATGAAGATTAAAAACCGTATAGACTGAATTTTAGCTATGAGAATAATTTGATTATCCTAAAAATATAGTTGTGTGTATTATGTTTATACAGAATTTAGAATATATATATGTTCTCTTTAATTTATTGGACTTTATTTATTGTAAATTCATATCAAATTAGCAGTAACGATTTTAACAAGGCCACTAAATTAGTTAATGCTTATCAAATACATGACGCTAAAACTATAAACTAGCAAACAACCAAATAAATGTGTTATCTTTTACGCACTATGAATACGTTCAAAATATCATTATTTAAAAAATATGTATCAGTATTAACATGTGATCCATTTATAAAATTATTTGGTTTTTAATTATTAATTAAAACACAGTTAATTTTTTTTTTTTTTTTTAAGTGTCATAGCATCGGCCGGGACGCGAACCCGCAATCCGGGCAACTACCTGCAAATGCAAGGCAGTCGCGCTGACCTTTCACCTTTTTTTTTCATTCTTTATCATATTTTTTTTCTTGGCCATAAAACACATACATAATAGATCTCAAAAAAAAAATAAGAATGATATAAGACCGTTTGAAGATTGCTAATCTGATTTTTATATATACAAAATAATAATAATCCAGATAGATATGTGTAAGTTACACTAAGATATTTACTACATAAATATTAATAGTTTAACTGCACGTAAATGACTTTTGCTGATTAAATATATAACGTATTGCACATGATTGATCAGTAAAGTTTTATATTATATGATTATTCAAAACGAATAACAATTTTTTCTTATACCGCTGTAATTCATAAATATATCCACTTAGGCGCTATCTTAAGAAAATATCTTAATAACTGAATATTTACTGAAGCTTAGCGCTTTCGATAGCTATGTATGGCCTTATATTCATAACATTAAGATTTAAGTAAGTGGATAGTATATATTATATATGTAGGAATTTTATGCAAATGTATGCAAATCCAGCAATATTTAAACAAACTAAGTGGAATTAACTTCAAATATACAGATCTCATTAAAATTCAACAAATTCTACAACAAAATAAAAACAAACCTGCCCAATCCTGACAATTCTTGAATATTACTTCCATACATACCACATGTAGCCAAAAATTTAACTATAATCTGTTTAAAAACCAATAAAGTAAGCTATCACACTTCTTCCACAGTAAACAGACTCATAAATAATTCTAGACTCCATAATGATCAAACACCAAACATCGCATATAAAAATGTGTGCCTCCAAACAGGATGTAATGTTATATACTATGGGGAATCACATGCATGCATTTCTACAAGGATCTCTCAACACAAAGACCTATATCAAAGGGCCACAAACAACCCTGAAGACAAGTATACCTTATCAGTCACCCAAATGCAAAGGGCCAATCCAAATTTAACTGGAATTATATAATAAAAAATGGTCATTTATCTTTAAGTGTTATAAATATAATCGTCTTTAAAGTACTGTCCATTTAATACAATACCCTAGTCAAACCAATGTTTTTTTTTTTTACTTTTTGAAATAGTCCAAAATCAAAATGAAGTGAAGTCCTTTACTTTTTCAAATAGTCCAAAATCTAAGTCAGTTTAAAATATGCATATATATGAGGCAGTTTTTAATTTGAGAAAATAAAAAGAAATTACATAGATGGAGATCAAGTGCATATGACTGCCAGACAAGCTAGGTCATATTGAATTTAATTAAAAATTGTATGATACTCAGACTCGTCACAGAGGAATTGTGATGAATTTTGCATTTTTCACTATGCCACAAAACATGATGTTTACACTTTATCACAGCACACAATTGCTTCATAACTTTTAAATAAAACATCTGATGATTAAGAACTAATTTTGAAAAGAAATTCCAATCGTGTCAATAAAAAAGATCACCACTATCATGGCATTGGATTTTGTTCACCATGTTTTTGTTGGGACATGGTGAATTTGACAATTTTATTAAATCATTAATAAACTGGTATTTTCTGAAAAATAGCTTTCTTGAAATCTGTTTCAAAAATTGCAACTTTTTCCTGGCATTTTTTCTTAAAGAAAACAAATTTTCACATTATTCCAACTTTTCTGTCATTACAAAAATTGCCAAATACATGAAATGCCCTTTATAAAAATAGTATTGTGTGGCACCACAATTTTACATGGTAATGTATTTGGAAGATTAATGCAGAAAGATTTTTGCAAGAGGTATGTAACTGCAGAAGCATATACAAAAACAGCTGCACTTAACAGAGAACAGTTTGGTTATATTAGGATTCTCCTCGTTTTGTTGAATACTAATATCCCGAGTGTGTGTCAATTAATATAACAGCATTTACTATCTAAAATAATTATATATATATATATATATATTAAAATATTTCACCATATATATAAATATGTGTATGTGTGTGCAAAGAAATTAGTAAATGAGACCTCCATTACATAAATAAAGTTAAATATACAACCAAAATATACTGATGCGCAGCAATCAATAAGATCCCTTCTGTTGGGTGAAAAAAAAAACAATAACAAACCTGTTCAAGCTACTACTAATCAACAAGTTTGTTATTGTTTTCTTTCAACCAGAAAAACTGATCTTATTGATTGTTACACATCGATACGTTTTTTATATAACAGAGTTTTCATTTACAAATTAAATTACATCCATATTAGCCTGGTGGAAACATTTATATATATATAATTTTTAGTGCAATATTAAAATGATTTTTCAATGCACTCATTGAAACCATTATTGAATATTGGACATCATGCTTTGGGGAAAATTTATTTTATTTTAAAGTGGGTTTATTTCATTTCATCAGAATTAAACATTATTATTATAATTGTATGGGAAGTGGTTTAACATATGTGAAATAAATTTAATACGTATTAACCAAAATGATATAAAATTAATGAGACTTTTATTGTGTTCAAATTTTATTTTTATATATCTATAAGCTAAGAGTATGAAAACAAGATACTGCAGTAGTACATATAATAAGAATCAAAGGGCAAATTTTACTGATTTAAAATATATTTTAAAAATAATAATTTATTATCTCGGGTAAATAAAATAATATTAATTTGGACATGTTGTTAAGTTTTGTCTTAAATAAGCGAGTATATAAATAGACACTTCAAAAACGAATTAAGTTAACAAAACATATTCGCATTTTATTTATTAGAATTTAAATAAGAAAAAATAAAAAAATCAGTTGAATTTCAACAACTTCAGTTGTTTATAAAATATTAATTCATGGCATTTGGTTACAATAGTTTAAAATAAATATTAAACATAGAACTTTTATAAATCCAAATGGATGCAATGAGAAGAGAAATAAAATGAAAGGATAATATATGTCTTCATCTTTTATCTGCTTAAATTTAACAGTAGTCCATCATTTTTTTTTTCTTCTGTAAATTAAAATACATATAAATATGTAAGCTGACTATTTATTTATTTTTTCATACACTCTCATGATATGTATTTGCACATATATTAATATATCTCAAAACTTTTGTGTTACCTGATTCAATAACAATTCTTTAAAAATTTCTAAAAGTGATAAAAAATGTTTGATATAATAATAATAAAACAAAAAATATCAATTCTTTATTACTATAGATTCTAATTCAAAATGCTTTTTAAAAAAATATTTTAATTTAAAAGTTCAGATAAAAGGTCTTTGTTTTATGAGATCTGGGAGTAATGAAGCTTGATGTTTGTGGCAATTGAAGTCATTTTGAGATTGCAATTTAATCTTGGTGAGATTTAATTATCTTTGTGTTTTTAGTGAAATGATACAATCTTCAAAAAAATCATATTCAGTCTAAATAGAATGAAACCATTTCTCCCAAATGATTTTCCTTATCAACAGTAAAGTCATTTTAAGTCTAAATAGAAAGGTTTTTGGTTTCTAAAGTTTTTTGAAAAAATTACTTATAAGATTGTAAATAGTATTTGTCTAAATCACATGTTGTTAATAAATTGGTAATAATTGAAAGTCTGATTGGCTGTCTGAGAGACAATCGCGCATGTGAAAGACTAGCAAACTTTTAATTATTACCAATTTATTAACAATATGCGATTTAGACAAATATTATTTACATACCTTGCTGATAAATTATATTAACATCTAGAAAATTGTGGTGTAGTAAATCTGAGATTTTGTGCTGTAATATCTTAAATTAATAACACAATGAATGATAAGTGTATATGTTTATATATTCAAGCTTTCAGACCAAGATGCTTAAGATTGGCATATATATATAAAGTTAAGTTGAGAAAAGGTTGGCATCATCCTTTTCTTATCAAAATCTCTGTCTTTGACCATTCTTAAAACAGCTGTTTAAAATATGATTGGCTGTCTGAGAGACAATCACACATGTGAAAGACTAAAAAACTTTCAATTATTATAAAATTGTTGTAAGGATGATATTTATTTTTCTGAGTAGAGATAAAATCTTAATAGCTACATAGGCATAACTTGGAAAAGTTCATGCAATCAGACCCATTTCTACTTTCAGCTCTTCATATTGTAGTTTGACCAATGAAAATAAATTTAAAAGGAAGTAAGTGATGTTTTAATTCTATCTCCTAAAGACATATCTTTTACTATGTTTTATATGTATATATTGTTGTAGGGATTCTAGAATAGTAACATCATATTATTGTACTTGATTATCCTTAATATAAAATCTGTAGATAAACTCACCCATTAAGTTAAGATTTAGAATTCCTGGTATTAAGTAAAAATATTTTTATAGTTTAAATATTTTTTAGTCAAACTTAAATCAATATTTTATCTGATGAGCTTGTAATAATGTTCATGTTTTTTATTTTGAATAAATTCATGCATACAAACTAACATAGCTTAAATTACACTCATTAAACTTTCAATTATAATCAAGTTTTCTTTTAATATTTATTTTAAAATTAATAATGTCTTAAAATAAATGATTTAAATGAATGTAGATGACTTAGTTTTATTATAAAAAGTAAATATAAATAGTATAAACAGATGAATAAAATCATATAAAATAAAATCACAACATATATATATGTAATGATAAATAATATTTTAATAATGAATAACTATAAAGACGAAAATTTTACAAATCTATTTAAATAATAAATGAACTGCCCTCTAGCTGCCAAGTTCGATAACTTTTTACAATACGAGAATGAACCACCTTGTAATGTCTTTTAGATGTTTTTATGTACAGCCATCCAGAACAATTATTATTTAAATACATTTGTAAAATTTTCACATGTCTTTATAGTTATTCATTATTAAAATATTATTTATCGTTACATATATAACATGTGTTAATTTATTATATACTTTTAGAAGTGAGTGAAAGATCTCTATTCTATACATTTAATATCAGTTAGTTAAAGATCAATTTACATTAAAAGATACAAAGACTGATTTAAATTGGGACTCTGGTTGTTATTGTTCTGGATTGCTGTACACAAAAACATCTAAAAGACATTAAGAGGTGGTCCATTCTCTTATTGGAAAATGTTATCAAACTTGACAGCTAGAGGGCAGTTCAATTATATATATATATATATGCATGTAAATCTAAGTGATACTGTTATACTTTCTTTCTCTTGGGGGAAAAATTATGTATAAAAAATTAGTAGAGCACCTAAACATTTTTTCTTTTCAAGTGTGTTTCTTCATTAGTTTTACCAATCACATTTCTTTTCTTATATTCTTGAGTAATAATTTTCTAATAGTATTTCTCTAGTGAAAGCATCTTTTTAAATAAACTTATCAACTAAGAAATAGAACTATCTTTTTATGATAAATTAGTCCATATTTATTTGTATAGTATATTTAACATTATTTCTCATCTCTTTCATTCTCTCTCTCTCTATATATATATATGATGTGTGATCAAGTCGAAATGTCAGTATATCAATATTTAAATTTTTTAACATGAATGCACCCACAAAATATGTCTTATATATATGCATTAATTAGTTATTTATCTATTATTTATTAATGTGTACAGGTTTTAAGTTGTTAATATTATATATTACTTTGGGTCCATCAGATGTGTTTATTACAAACCCCTTTTCACCAACCCATTTTATTATTCTACATGTAACTTTATAAAGATCAAAAAAAAAATTTGTACTTGTCCTGATGAGGGTTGCTAACATATGATTAAGTCCTAACTCTACAAGTAAAACTCTATCTGAGTTAACACATAATAAACAATATCAAAATAAATAAATTAGGTTAGATCAATACACAATAAAATATGTGTGGTCTTTCAAACAAATATATTGAGAAACATCATATTTAAAATACACCTGTATACATTCAAGTAAAATTATAATAATCAATAAAGCAAGTCATGTATTGTGTGATTTTGCTTTTTATTGGTATGATCCCTATATTACTTCAAGCAAAATAATATGAATAACTAAATTTTCCTCATTTATGACAATAATATAACTAAACATAATTAAATAAGATGAATATTACTTTCTAAGAATTTGTGGTTATATATATGCTTATTTACACATTCTAATATGTTACGGTGAGTCATCACCTCTAATGAATTGGGTCATGCTTCCATCACTATGTATATTACCACAGTTTGTGGACTTCCTTTATAAATAATGACTCATGTTTCTTTGGTATCCTGAGCTTCTATATTATCTGTTGTTTTTTTTAATATTTGCTATTATATCATTGGATGCTCCTCCACTGGGATTATAAGTCTCTTCTGTTGAACTGCTTCTAACTTTCAATGCTGCCAAAATCTTGGAATTTCTTCTATAGTATGCTGACCTGATATTAAAAATGTTCACTCAATATATCTTAGCATGTTTCTGCTAATAATGTATAATTTGTGTCTCAGACTATGAGAATGCCATAAGCACTTTTAATTTGGCTTCTTGTTTTCTGAGAAACTGTATTTAACTTCATTTGCTTACATTTCATTGATCCTACATAACTTGATAATGTTATTATCCTTGTTTTTTTTTTCATTCCAAAATTTGGACTTACTTCTTTTTTATAATCTGTGTATGTTGGGGTCATATCCTGCAATGATTGCCACCAATTTTTGCTGCAAAGTATAAATGATTTGTCACAATAGCTAATTTGCTTTGTTCATCTATTCTGCTAACCTTCAATAACTTCTCTTCTTTGACATCTTCATTAAAGCAATCTCTAAAGAATTTATTGTCTGTAAACAGAGAAATGTCTTAGTCAGCCAAATAAAAATATTTATTTACATCTAACATTTTTTTATTATTTTCAAAAACTATTGGCATATTCTCAACTGAAGTATGTCCAATACAATTTTTCCTAATATTCAACTCTTCTAGATTTTTTATAATCTTGTTTTCTATACCTTTATATTGACCTTTATTACTTGAATTATGTTTCATCTTAATGTTTTATAGTTTTTTAAAGTTATCTTCTAACAATATTGCTTTACCTTTGCCGGTGATCTTTTTCTGCAATTCATTAATTAGATCATTCATATTTGCTAAAACTCACCTAACTTGTAATTGATGATTTTAACTTGTTTTTTACTAAATTAGTATTAACTTCTATCAAACTCTTGTTTGAAATTATTTACTGATGATACTATTAACTATCTAAATTCTTCAGTTTTATAATAAAAAAAACTTAATTTTATTTTTTATTCTCATCTTTATTTTCTCATCAATCATCACTTTAGTTCTAATTTCATCTTCATCTATTTGTTTAGGAGTAATGTGAATACAGGTTTTGAAATGGTCTTAAACTTCTTTCCACAGTATATTATTGTTGGATTTAAATTTGTCAGTATCATGTTTACACTATTTTTCTTCAACTTTTTTATGATATCATCCTTTGGTTTGTGATTCATCATTTCTACTTCTTGTCAAATTTCAAATGTAAAAGTTTGATATGAGTCTCCCATTTTTTATTAAATCAGTGAACTCATCGCATAAGGTTTCATGCTCTATTAATAATTGTTTCTGAATATGATGGGATTCTAATTTTAATTCTTTACATTCAGCTTCTATTTTCTTTAATCCATTTTTCATTTTAATCTGAACCATTCTAAACTCAATAAATTCAGCTTTTGTAACCCTATGAAATTCTAAAAGCTCTTGTTGAAAATGGCTAAACCAAATTTTGAATTTATACTAGAATTCTTTATTACCTTTTTCCTATGTTATCTAACCTGCTATTAGTTTTAAGTTCCAATCCTTTCAAGCTATTTGGAGATCGATTCTATATTCATCAAATTTGGCATCTATTTTAGTGTCCAATTTCGCTTCCAAGTCAAACTTTAATTCTTTTGAATTATTATGTTTAGCTTACTTTCAAGAATCTCAAAATTATTAATCATAATCTGACATACATTTATCATCTCTAAACTACTAATGTTAGATTCATCTGACATATCATCCTTAGTACCAGTTATGATTATAAATTTTAATAGAACAATTAACTATTAAACATCAAAAATATCTATAACAAACATATTTACCAAAATCAAAGTTTTCTGGTGTCTGCCTTTCTTCCCACTGCAGCTTATAAATACAGTCATCAAACAATCATATACAACAAAATCCTATCTATTTCTATTATTGTCTTTAGGAAAAAAAAAGAATTATTAATACATGTTATTTCACAAGATATTTTTTTATTATTGACATTTATGACTCACTCATTGTTCACATGTCCATAAAATCAAGATTTAGAATAGAAATTATTCATTACCTGCATGATGGTTGCCAATTTATAAGAGTATATGGGGTGGTTTATAATATTTGGAATAAGTTTAATACTTATTGACCGGAATTCTATAAAATTAATGAGACTTATATTATATTCAAGGTTTATTTCCATATTTCTATAAACTAAGAATATGAAAATTAGTTTTTTTAGTAATACATGTATAATAATCAAAAGGCAAATTTTATTGATTTCAAATATATTTTAAAAAATAATGTATTATCTTAGGTAAATATAATGATAATATTAATTCAGACTTGTAATTAAGATTTTTATTAAATTAGTGAGTATATGCATAAATAATACAAATAGAATTAAGTTAACAAAACATTATTCACATTTTATTTATTAAAATTTAAGCAAAGAAAAATAAATAAGTCATTTGAACTTCAACAACTTCAATTGTTTATAAAATATTTATTCACGACATTTATTTATAAAAGATTAAAATAAGTATTAAACATATAACTTTCATAAATCTAAATGGATACAGAGAGGAGGTAAACAAAATAAAAGGATAATGTAAGTTACCCTGTTTTACTGCTTAAATTAAACAATCATCAATTCTTTCATTTGTTTTCTGTAAATTAAAATACATATAATCATATATATTCTGAATATGTATGTGCATATATATATATAACGAAATTTAAATATATTCCAAACAACGGTAAACAATTTATAATATAATATAAATAAAAATTCATAATATATATATATATATATATGGCTGCAGAAAGGAGTTTGCTATTAACTGAAAGGAGCCCCTTTGATTCCTCTTGGAGGCCTTAAAGGAACCGAGCAGGGCAAATTCCTAATGTCCACTCCATACGTTCTTGTCGTTGCAGCTGTTATTACTATGTGATTATTCATATAGTATACGAACATGGATGGGCTGCTCACCAACACGCATTAGCCAGCGTGGTGAGTTTATTGGCTTTTTACCTCTGAGTTTAAGATCAAGAAATACCATGGTCTTTCTTCTCAGTGCCTGATAAGGCAGAATGAATGTTTGTGTAAATGATAAATATTTTTCCAATATATACAATTATGACAGACAAAAATAAAGCATGGCCCTTATTCCCAGGAGGCTGTAAAGTCACCAACCAAGGCAGCGGTTGGTGGCCAAAGGCAGAGGGTGCTAAGAATCCCCTGATTGCGGACCCAGGCTGCCATTTGATGATGACTTTTTATTTAGGTACTTACAACTGCAGATCACTTTCAAGTGAAGGAAGATTGCAAGAATTAGAAGAAGAACTGTCTTATATTAAATGGGACATTATTGGACTTTGTGAAGTTAGAAGAAAAGGAGAAGAAACAATTGATTTAAAAAGTGGACATATACTCTATTATAAAGGCACACATATTGGAAATACAAGTGGAGTAGGATTCATTATAAATAAAAAGTGGAAGAACAATATTGTGGAGATTGATGGTGTATCGGACAGAGTGGCAAGATTAGTTATACAACTTAATAGCAGATACCAAATGCAGATAATTCAGGTTTATGCCCCAACAAGTTCTCATAGTGATGAAGTAGTAGAAGATTTTTATATGGATGTACAAAAGGCTTTTGATCAGAGTAAACAACATTTTAAAATTGTTATGGGAGACTTTAATGCTAGAATTGGTAGACAAATGAAAGATGAAATTGCTGTAGGTAATTTTGGTTATGGTAATAGAAATGAGAGAGGACATAGACTTGTGGAGTTTGCAGAAAAAGAAAAACTTTATATTATGAATTCATTTTTTGAGAAAAATGTTAAAAGGAAATGGACATGGAAGCATCCAAATGAAGGTACAGCAGAATTGGATTATATTTTGACTAACAGAAAATACATATTTCAAGATTGTAATGTTCTTAATAAATTTAACACAGGAAGTGATCATCGATTAGTAAGGTGTAAGTTACGTGTTAATGTAAAACTAGAGAGACAAAAATTATTAAGAAAAACAATATTTACAGTTGATATTCCTAATCTTCAGAAACATTCTAATGAATTTAAATTAGAACTTACAAATAGGTTTCAAGTGTTAGGAGATTTTGAACATGATTCAGATTTGAATGAAATTAATATGAAAATAACTGATACACTTTTAAAAACTGCAACAAACATAGCTGGTAGAAAAAAGCAGCAATTGACTAATAAAATTTCTACTGAGAGTAGAGAATTTATGAAGAAAAGAAGGAATATGAAGATATACAAAAATGATGTATTAAAAAGAATTGAATATCTCGAATTTTGTAAAATGGTACGGAAAAGAGTTGAAAATGATATAAGAAAGTATAACTGTGAAATAGCAAGGAAAGCTGTAGAAGAAAATAAAAGTCTCAAAAATGTTAAACAACATTTTGGTATTGGTAGGAAATTTATATCTGCAATAAGAAGAAAAGATGGAATTATTACTAAAAAGAGAGATGACATCATGAAATTGGTAGAAGATTTTTATCAAGAATTATATAGTAATAAAGAACAAGTACCTCCTATATCTATTACATCTTCCGAATTGCCCAGAATTTTAAATGAAGAAGTGAGACATGCAATTAAGTGTATGAAGAAAGGAAAGGCTCCAGGAAATGATGGAATTATAATTGATATATTAAAAGAAGCAGGTGAAGAAATAGAAACAATTTTAGCAAAGTTATATACCAAATGTCTAAATGATAAAGATGTACCAGAAGATTGGAAGAATGCAGTAATAATATTAATATTTAAAAAAGGTGATAAAGAAGATATTAGAAATTACAGACCTATCAGCCTTTTATCAGTTTTATATAAAAATTTTACCAAGATAATTACAACTCGTCTACAGAGAACTTTGGATTTCCACCAACCAAGAGAACAAGCTGGATTTAAAAGTGGTTTTAGTACAATAGATCATATCCAGGTATTGAGAGAAGTCATAGAAAGGACAAATGAATATGAGTTGTCATTATGTTTTGGATTTGTAGATTATGAAAAGGCATTCGATTCTATACACATTTCTTCAGTGATTAAAGCATTGGATCATCAAGGTATAGATCCA
The DNA here is from genome assembly GCA_028023455.1 of Epiperipatus broadwayi. Taxonomy (NCBI): domain Eukaryota; kingdom Metazoa; phylum Onychophora; class Udeonychophora; order Euonychophora; family Peripatidae; genus Epiperipatus; species Epiperipatus broadwayi. The sequence continues at coordinate 3,103,842 of JAQFVV010012523.1, read as the reverse complement.
GGATATTGTCATATTTTAAAGAATATTTATAAAAATGCAACAGCAACAATTAGATTACATAATGATACTGGAAAAATCAACATTGAGAAAGGTGTAAGACAAGGTGACTCCATATCTCCAAAACTCTTTACAGCAGTGCTGCAAGAAGTATTTTGTGGATTAAAATGGGAAACTAAAGGAGTGAAAGTAAATGGAGAGTATTTAAGTCATTTAGATTTCGCAGATGATGTAGTTGTTTTTGCAAATAATGCTTCAGAGCTGCAGGAAATGTTGCAGGAGTTAGCAGATGAAAGTAGAAAAGTAGGACTAAAGATAAATGTTAAAAAGACTAAAGTAATGTTTAATCGATTTGCTCAAAATATGAAAATAAAGATTGATTATGAAGAATTAGAAGAAGTTAACAGTTACAAATACCTTGGTCAGATTATTAATACAGATGGAAACATAATGGAGGAAATTAATCATAGAATTAAACTTGGTTGGAGTGCTTTTGGTAGAAATAACTTGATACTAAAAGGAAATATGCCTATGTGTTTGAAAAGGATGGTTTTTAACAAATGTGTTTTACCAGTTCTTACTTATGGATCTGAGACTTGGACACTTAATAGAAGAGCAATACAGAGACTTCAGACCACTCAAAGGAGTATGGAGAGATGTATGTTGGGAGTAACAAGAAGAGATCGAAAACGCAATGTATGGGTAAGACACCAAACAGGTGTTACTGACCTTATTGAAAAAATTAAAAGATTGAAATGGAGTTGGGCTGGACATATTGCTAGAAGAGATGATAATAGATGGACAATTGAAATTTTAAACTGGATTCCAAGAGATTGTAAAAGACCCAGAAAGAGACCACATGTGAGATGGATGGATGAAATAAGAAAATGTGCAGGGGTGTTGTGGAGAAGAGAAGCTAAAGATCGGAGAAGATGGATTAAACTTGGAGAGACCTTCATCCTGCAGTGGATTGATAATGGTTGATGATATATATATATATAATATCTCAAAACTTTTCAGTTACCTGATTCAATGACAATTCATTAATAGGTCTAAGAAATGAGAGAGAGAAAGAAAGGCATGCATAATAATAATAAAATAATATAATTCTTTATTATTATTATGTAATCTAATTCTGAATGTTTTTTGAAAACCTTTTTTTTAAAAAAAAAACGTTTACTGTAAATTTTTTCCCCAAGATCTCCAGAAGTAATGAAGCTTGATATTTGTGGGAATTGTGAAGTTATTTTGAGGTTGCAATTTAATCTTGACAGGATTTAGTTGTTCTAGTGTTTTTAGCAAAATTATGAATTTTCTAAAAATTCACCTATGGTTGACTCACATTGAGGTAAACAATTTTCTCTTAAGGGATTTTTTAGCAACAATGAAATTATTAATTCGAAATAGAATGGCCTTTCTTTCCTTCCAATTTTTTTTTAATTTCTTATTGGATTGTTGTAAGGATGATATTTAAAAACTGAATAGAGATGAAATGTCAGTAACTATATAGGCATAACTTACAAAGAGTCAGGTGATCTGACCCTTTTCTATTTTCAAATTTTCAGTCACACTTACTGAAGTTTGGATAATGAAAATAAATGTACAAGATGTTCAATGTTTATGTCAACTAATTCCAGCAGTAAGTGACATTTTTAATTCTATTTCTTATTGACATATCTTTTATTATATTTTTAGATATGTATTGTCGTAAGAATTCTAGAATAGTAAGGTCATGTTATTTTAATTGATTATCCTTAATATAAATCCCTTGCGTCAAGCATTGGTGGTTGAGAGGTCAGCACAGCAGCCTTACAAGCAGAGGTTTGCTTCCCGGCCGATGCTATGGCATATGAAAAAAAAAAGGGGGGGGGGGATCCTTTAGACAAACACACTCATCATATTAAGATTTAGAACTCCTGGTATTAAGTAAAAAAATATTTTTATACTTTAAATATTTTTTTACCCAAAACCAAATGAATATTACATATAATAAGCTGTTAAAATGTGCATGTTTATTATTTTGAATAAATTCACTCATACAAACTAACAAAACTTTGGATTACAATCAAGTTTTTTTTTTTTTTTAATATCTATTTAAAATTAATAACGTTTTAAGATAAATGACTTAAATGAATGTAGATAACTTATTTAATAATAATAAATAAAATATAAATAATATAAACAAATGGATAAATTCACGTAAAAGGAAATCACAATATATATATATTTGCAAGTAATTTCTACATAAATCATAAATAAACCTTGCATTAAAAATTTTTTCTGGCCACATTTTTATTCTTAATTTTTGGGCATGTATTTTTTTTTTTTACTCTATAGTATTGTTCATGTGAGTATTAAAATAATACTGTTTTTAAAAAGATTTTTTTGCATTTTACATACCATATAAATATTAGCGGAGATAATATAGTTTCTTATTGTTCTTTTGTCACTAATCAAAAAATTTAATATCATCTTGTTCAGTTATTTTTGAAAAGTATTAGATTGGGTCTTATGTTACTGAAGAAACGACAACATTCACTAATATTCAATAAAATCTTTTTTTTAGTACACATAATTTCTACATTGTGTCAATGGACAATTTTTATTGTTGATGAAAACTAAAGTTGAAAATGACCCTGAAAGAATTTGATGTCAGTATATGGAAATGGTTCGTACAACAACATGTTTTCTAATATTTTTATAATTGGATGGATTTTCAAATAAAACCATAATTGATTTTTGGGTTCCTCATTACTGACAGTTCACTGAATGTTCTTTGACTTATTTAAGTTGTGTTTATTTGATTTTATGTAATAAGATAGTTCAGTACTCATTTGACTATGTATGCTATTAATTGAGAATTTTGCTGTCCAATAGAGTACCAATAAATACATATTCTGCTAAATGACACACCTTTTATAAATAGATTAACTCAATTTACTATTAAATAGTCCAAGCTATTGTTCCTCTTGGTGTCCTTAATATGTTGTGTGATATTCAACCTAATAAAAATTATTTATATGTTTATTAATTGTTTGCTCTTGACATATTGATTATATGTATTTACACTTTTGAAAAGAGAGGTGACAGCTTTTATTCTCAATCACATTTAATAGAATTAAAAGATAATAATTTAGCGAAAACTTATTGATGATTAATTGTTTAATATTAAATTTGGTTTTGTCATTAAGACATATACTGAAATACCCAACAATTTAGATGAAACTGCTTTAAATTTTAATGTGATTTTTCTTTCTGATAATATCTGCTACACAGAATATTTATCCATATATGTGATTGATCCAGTTATTTGTGATTTTTAAGTACTTCTTGACAATAAAAATGTTAATAACTTCTGTGATATTTGTCATTATATCAGCAACATAAACCAGTACCAGTATATTTACTTTTCTTCTAAAGTTTGGAACAAATAATTCTGGAATATGACCATTGATTGCTTTCAAAAAATAATCAATTTAAATAGCAAATAAATCAGAGAATAGATGTGACCCTTGAGCAAGGTCTTTTATGTTACAAATTATTGGAGATCATATGAAATTTTTAATACCTACTTTCCTATTTCTTATGTAATTTAATAAGCCAAATATATGGATTGAGTTTTGCAATATGATATTTTTAGTGGAAATGTGATACTATTTCCTGTTGTACCAATGCTACAAGTTGAATGTGTCTTCCAGATATACAAGAATGGATAGTAGATGCTTAATTGACAAAATGGACTTCAATTTTTTAACAATATTCTAGCAAATACTTTAGCATGTATAATTCCAAATATTTTAGGTCTTGTTGATTGATAACTGAATATATAGTATTAGAGTTTTTCATTTAAATGTCGTTTTAATGACTGACTTGATGAGTTAAAATGATGTTATCACATATTTTATGAATTTATATGATTTTTTTATTTAAGTGTCATAGCATTGGCTGGGACGTGAACCCGCAACCTGGGCAACAGCCTGCAAGTGCAAGACAGTCGCACTGACCTCTCGACCACCAATGCAAGACAATTTATATGAATTTAATATATTTTATATTCATTACATTATTGTTGGATTTAGTTTGTTCAATCACATTCTCTAGAAAAATTAATATTGCTTGGAGTATATCTGGATTTTTCAGTCAGTCTCACAATGATAGGTTATTTTCTGTGTATTGATGTTTGGAATATTTTCAGATTGCATGATATACCTGGATACCACTAGAATGTTACCATCTTGTTCTCTTAATATGTTAATTTGTTTTTGTCTTGATATAATTCATAACTGTTAACTACCTTAATTATATATCTGAATTTTAATGTCTGCATGTCTTCTTAAATTATATTAAATAATTTATTATATTGATCTTTTAATGTATTATTTTTTTGTCTATCGTTGATGCATTATACAGATCTTTTTAAATATATTTATGATTTCTTCTATTAAATGTTTTTATTGGATTGATAAAATATAATTACCTGATCTTTCATAAATAATTTGATTGGTGGACTATAAAAATATTATATAATTATTTGGCTGGTATGCATTTGATAAGACACTTAAATTAATTTCATTCATTGTAATTTTGACAAATCATCAATAGTAAATAGTTTATTATATGGAATTCTTTCCTTTGCACTTAAGTTTATGTTTAATTTTTTATGATATCTGATGTTATACTGAATTCCATCAATATTATGATCTGTATATAACACTGATATAATGGTGACATTGGGGCTTATCTAGAAATTAAGAGAAAAGTTGACATGAACTATTAAAATTATTAAACGGAAAAATAAATATGCACTTTTTGATAAATATCTTACTGAGATATAACCATTATTAGAAGTAGATATTGATTTAATTTCCTATGAAAATAATGTGATTTACTGTTAAAATCACTTTATATTTCATAAGATATGATTGCTTATTGGAAGTATTATATTTGATTCATTATTTTCTTAATTTATTTTTATCTTTGAGATGAATAGAATACACAAACAAGATATATGATGATTGGAATACTTAGTGAAATAATTACATGAATTTTTAATGTTTGTAGTATTATTAGTGATCCAGTTATTTTATCTCTAATGATTAAAATTGGGACAGCTCTTGCAGGTTGACTAATAAAGAAATTAATAGTATATAAATAGCTAAATATTATTTTGGCAATTGACAGCATTTCATTTCAGCAATTACTAATACATCAAAAGGTGCTTGATTAAAAAAAATGTGATGAATATCTGGATTTTTGCTTCAGGTGTCTAATGCCTTTACATTAAAGATTGCATATTTTATATCATTATTAGCCATTAGGGTCACTAAAAATTTTTTGCTTATTTTTTTGTTTTCTCTACTATTTTAGGTTATATAATTTATTGCTCTTTTTATGGTTTATTCTCTCTTTTATAGTTTGATTTGTCTTTTATTTGGAATTATGTATTTCATCTTCAAGGTGTATAACAGTTAGTAAAGTAAATGATGTGTTAGAAAAGTTGTTGTTTTTTAATTGGACTATTGATAAAAATGAATCAATATTGTATTGACTTGTTTCAATTTCTTGACTTGTTATAATTTTGCTTTTAATGTAAGACTGAGACTGTTTATCAGAATATTATTTCTATTGCCTCAGTTCATCTTCATTATTTACTTCTTCAAACACTATGTTATCATAGTTCACAATTTGTGACCCAATTCTAATATTCCCTTTGCTCATAACATGAAACCAAGATTGTTTATAGTATATGGGGGAAATATGTGTCCTTCTTATGAGGCCACATGTAGAACATTTATTAATAAAAAATAGAGATGCTGTATAACCAGGTCTATTACTCTTAAAAGAGACAGGTAATCTTCCTTTAAGGTGCACTGTGATTGGAATCATCAACTGTTTTATTTATTTTTATATTTTTAAATAAACATCAAAACTGAAAATTCTTGTTTCCAATTTTGATTCCTATACATTTTAATTCAAAGGCCATATCAGTATTTTGTAATGCTTTGCTAAAAATTTGTTCCATCCTGCATGGTTTGTTCTTCTCCTAATGATGGAATTGTAGTATGTAATAAATTTTACATCCATTTAATAAATTTTGTCTTCTATCATTAAATATACCATCACTAGAAAATCTTTTGAAGATAAAAGAGATACTAATTCATTTTATCATTATCTTGACACGATCTGAATATGACAAATAAAAATAGTGATGTTTCAAGAATCCTCATGTAATTTACAGCTTTATGCCATTAGTTGTTTAGTTTGTCAATACATTTGTGTTAATTTGAGTTGAATTTGTTTTGTGTGTGTGCTTATTATTCAATTTTTCAAAGTGAAGCATTGAATCATCATAATTATTTCGATATTCTTATTTTTTGTATGTGTTTTGCACCTATTTCTTTTCAATTATTTTTAAAAAGTTACTTGCATTTAATCATAATCAGTTATTAAGTTTTCATTGAATTCCTTACCATTTTTGCTGTTTTGTTTCTATAATGTTGTTTTTTCTATGGCATTAATACTTGCTATTTTTGAAATTAATATTTGTAATTAATTTTATTTTATTACTGAACTTTTTGCTGTTTACAATTTTTTTTCTGCAGATATTTTTAAATATGATAATATGTTCTGTTAGTGACTTAATTCTAATTTTCACTAATAAAATATTAGCCAGAGTAATGTATATAAAGTTATGAAATTAACCCGCAGTGTTTATGCCATTGTACAAAATTTAATAAATTATTATTAAAAAAAGAACGATATAAGATGATATCCACTCCCACAGTGTATATATTTTTCAGAACCAACTTTTTCCAACAAGGGAGCTAAAAGTTTAATTTTTTCCTGACTTTATAAATATATACCATGATTGTAAAATTATTTATTATATAAATCTATTCAGAATAGTAGTTTATATATAAATGTTGATTTTCACAGGTTACACATATAAAAGACATACTTTTTGGGCTCAACCATGTTAAAAAGATTTTAATATTAATATATAGACATTTCGACTTGATCACACAAGTCATCTACTGGGTGACAAATAGTAGAAAGAGAGTTGTAGAGGTGCTACAATTACTGATTTAAAAAAAAAAACTTAAAGTTTCACCAATAGCAAAAATCTTAAATTGAAATATGTTTTTTTTTTTTTTTAAATCTTTCCAAATAGAACAAAGTTTGCATGTATCATCTCACTTATTGATATAATCTGGTCATTTTCATATCTCAGTGGATTCTCTGATTTTACACTTGTAGATTTATCACATCTGAGTATGACCTTGGTACTACAAAAATCAATTTTATGATCTGAATCTGTTGTATGGAGTGAGTTTGCTGATGATGGTGAGTGTTGTTTAACAGCATTAGCAAATTTATCTCCTAACACTGATGTGGTGGTTGCTCATATCTATGTAAGAAGCTTTATAATTATCACATGAGATTTTATGAACACCATGAGATTCAAGAGGGATTGAATACTTAGGCTTGGTTATTTTATTACTGCTTTTTTGATGAATAGAAAATGCTGTATTTATATTAGTGCATTTTAATATATGACCAATACTGTTTGTGGTTCCTTTTACATATGGCACACAAATCCTAATAGCCAATCTACCTTTTTTTTGTTTTCTATTTTGACCATTTTGGGCTTGAATTAAAGCTTTTTTAATAAATTTATCACTATAACTATTTATTAAAAAACACCATTAATATGATTTATTTCTTCTTTCAGATGTGATTTATCCAAAAGATTAATTGCTCTATTTAAAAGAGTTTTGGCTACAGAAGCAATTTGAGTTGGGTGATATCCAGATGTAATAATCTCTATCAGTGCAAAATTAGAGAAGCCATTGAGATACTTAAAAGACCAGAATGTATCAATATGCGAGATGATACATGCAAACTCCCTCCTATTTGGAAAGATTTAAAAAATTATTATTTTTAATTTAACATTTTTGCTATTGGTGGAACTTTAATGGGTTTTTTTTTTCAAATCAGTGATTGTAGCGCTTCTACAACTGTCTTTCTACCATTTTATTGCCCAGTAGATGACTTGTGTGATCAAGTCAAATATCAGTATATCAATATTTAAAATATTTTAACATGAATGAACCCGCAAAATATGTCATATATATATATAACCAATATTCAGTTTATATTAAGATAGCAAATCTTTGTACTTTAATGAACAGCTTCAATATTTTCCATTCTCCAACTCCTTAGCCTTCCATATCATCATTGAAAATCTGATAACAGAATGCTCATAGCGCTTTTTGATGCCAATATTATTGTCATACCCATGTTGATTTTAAGTCATTCTGACCCCTTACATATTGGATCTTAATATCTTTAGTTAAATAGATAGAAGAGGGATGATCAAAATAAAGGTTGAATATGTAATATCTAAATAAAATTATATTGTCTATACTGAACCTAATAATTAAAAATATGTAAATAATATATTTATAATAATACAAAGCAATAAATTTACATTGCAATTGTTTCCCCTCATTTAACTATGTTGATGATGGAAAGTTCTTTCATTATTTAAAACATTAAAAAATATTTTGTTATTGAGGAATTATTGTGTTGTTACATTCAGGTTTAATGTAATACAGTTTTTATTAATGTACAGGAAACATATGATCAAGCAAACATTTGAAAGCACACATTTCTTGAAAAAGAAATTGTCCACAATTTTAATTTTTAAATGGAGAGGAGCAGAAAGCAGATACAGAAAGATTAATAATAAGCAAATTTCAAACAGTTTCATAATAAACAGTAGACATTATTTTGGCAATATTAAAGCATGAAGTAAATCAAAATTATTTCTTTCATAGAGCAATAAAACATACTTTCAACAACTAAATAATGAAATATGAATAAATGAATTATTATAATGCAATGATATCTAATTTGTATTAGAAGTGACACAGATATATATTGTCATTTTCAAAATATTAAAAAATAAGTGAAAAGTTAAAGGAACTCATTGTTGTATTCATTTGTATAGTTAAATATATAATTTTTAAAATTAGCTATTTAGTATTATAAGAATTACATTTCAGTTATTAAATTGTTTGCATATAAATTTATTTTCATCTAAAGTAAAACATTTCCTAAAATATAAAGCCAACATCATTAATAATGGTAATTAGCATATATAACTAATTAAAACTTTAAAAAATGAAGTATTAGTAAAATGGTTTTACAGCAAAATTTCTGAATTAACTAAAAGTTTATAGAAATGGTATATCAACCACATATATAAGTTTAGAGCTTCATTGTCCTCAGTAGAGGTCATTACCAAAATTATATTCAGAAGACTATGGAATCTCCTTCATAAAACATACAGTTTCTGCATTTTTTTCAATGAACTATAGTTTACAGACAGGCAAACATGTACTGGGAGAATAGTCTTTCTTGAATAACTTTGCTAGTTTTTATCCAACATTATTTAACTGATAAAATAATAGGTATTTAAAAATTATTATTTAAATTGAATAAAAGTAAATAATAATTATTACAAAAGTATTTAAGAAGTAAGTTTATTTTTCTGTTTTTTTTTTTATTTTAAATGTGTGTATGTTCATTTCACTGCAAAGTTTGTCACATGACTTTAAGTAATCAATCACAAATTAGTTTTAATGTAGAATTTTTAAAATGAACAATTCAATTGCATAAAACAAATTTGGCTTTGACTTTTTATTAATTAGAATGTCTAAGAATAGATTTAAACACATGATATCATCTAGACAGTGAAAATAATTAATTTTATTGGTGGTATCTTAATTATTCAATAAAAAATATTTACTTAATTTAAAGTAAATATATGGTGAAATTAAAATAAATACTTTTTTACCAATTTAATAATAATCTCTTAAGAGATTATTATTAATTCACTCTAATATTAAAATACTATTTATAACATATATTATTTGTTAAAAATAATTAACACTTTTAAACAATCCTTTTTAAACTTTCCTTTTTTAACACACATGCACATACATTCATATACATATACTAGGAATGGTTTAAAGGGATCTATAAAATTTAGTGCAGGTGAAAAAATAGTATTTTAAAAAATGGCAAAAATTAATTTTACTTAAAGAAATTCATTTAAGATAAAAGCTATTTCAAACTAGCTTTCCTTCAGTTTATGAGAGTAAATTTTAATTTCAAATAGATATTGCATGAATTATCTGACACTTTAGTAACTACTATTTTAAATGCATTTTAACACAGATTAATAAATAATATTTTAACCAGTAGCAAAACAAACTCTATGTAATGCAATCCACTCAAAATATTGTACACTTTAATCTAACTTTTGAATGAGCTTCAGAGGTCAAGCAATTATTAACTCAATAAATTGATATTATTTTAGGAATTATCATTCAAATATATTTAACAAAGATGTTTTATTAATGATTGAGGGTGCCTAGTCAAGATTATATATAGCTTAAAAATAGTAAAGTTTATTTACTACAGGGTTATATCTATTTCAGTAAAAAAAACCTTTTAAAGTATTTTGTATTATATTTAACCTCTTATGGACTATATATATATATATATATATATATATATATATACTATACTATACTATAACATTATATATATATATATATATTGTGACCTTTAGTTTCTTTCATACAGAATCTAACGATTAAAACGTAAATGGTAGGGTTAATTTCTTAACTATTTATAAGCAAAATTTTTTTTTAGTTTAAGAAAAGATTGAAAAGCTTTATTTGGAGAAATTAATAATGGTATAGCATAAAGTTAGCATATGGAAAGAATCTGTTTGTATTTTTTTTAAAAAAATATAACTAGCATTATATAGAAAGATGGGGGATTGGCTTTTGTACATGCTGTAATATCTGAAAAATAAATATGTATATGTGTAAAATAAAAAATCTTTTTGAATTGTAATATTTGCCAATAAAAATTTAGTGAAAATTAAAGTTGAACTTATTATAGATAGCTTTAATTTGATAGTTTTTTTCATGAGAATAGGTTCAAAATTATAAAAAATTAGGAAAGACATTTTATATTAATGTGAATAAAGGATATTTTGTGCTAATATGAATCTGAACAAGCAGTTTTCTATTTAATATTCTGCCTATGTATGTGTGCATGTATGATACAGATATATAGATTTTTTTGTAGAAAATTATACATTGTGCTCTGTATTATTTGATATTATAGTGTAGAATGAATTTATTTGTATAGAAATTATTTATTGTTTTCAGATCTAAGACTTAAGTTTTAAATAATGGATTTTTTTTAATCATATCTATTTTACAAAATTACCAGTAATTCTATATTTCTTTTGAATGGTTTTCATAAATCAATGGAAATGTTTCACAAAAATTGAGCTGAAGTTAGTAAACCAGACTTAACATTTAACAGGTGGGGTTCAAAATGTTAAATTTCTGAGAGAAATCATGGTTTAGAGAAAAACCAGGCTTGGGATAGAGAATTGAATGATGATTTTTCCCTCTTCTTATAAAAAGGCTAAGGAAATTGAAAGGGTGACTGCTAAGAAATTTTTCTGAAGAGTTTCCTCTAATCGTTTTTCTCTTTTCAATTGACCTAACTTGTTAAGAAGTGTAAAAACATTACTTAAATATGAAAGGCTAATTCAATTATAAATGATGTACAGTTCTTTTTTCCAAGATCAATTATGACCAAATTAGCTCATAATAAAAGATTTTGAAATCAATATCTTAATTTTTGTGTTGGATTCTTTAAAGTTTGTTTGAAAAAAACATCTCAGGAAAAGTATTGCATCCGTGGCTTGTTAATAAAACTCCAAGGAATGATCAAACATTTATATAGAGTTAAAGAACTGATCCATATTTTTAACAGTAAAATTAGTTTGTTTTGATTGTGATTTGAACCTAAAATGATAAAAGGAAAAAGCATCTAAATTCAAACCCAGGAAGGAAATATTCAAAATGTGAAAGTAATCTGCAGGACTTTTTTTTCTTAACCACTTTTAATTATTGAGATCAATGTAGCTACCTTTTGATTAAAGAAAATTTATGTGCATCTAAAGAGTATATATCTATTTTCCAGGATCAATTAATTAAATGGTAATTGGTGTTGGTGAACAATAATATCAAGTCTTCAGACTTAGCTTTGAAAGAAAGAGACAATCCATAATGTTTATTATTTATTTACTTTGCTTTATTATATGTGTAGCATATTTAATAGAAATTTAATGATTATACTAATTTCAATTTTTTTTAAAAGTTAAAAAAAGGAAAGAAATTATTTTGATCCATCAAGACCCATTGAAGTTTTAAAAAAAGGGAATTAAAACTTGTTAACATGTCATAATTAGAAAGTATAAATGCTTATGTATTTGTAAAAAAAAAGATAAAAAATGTATTTTTATTATCAAAATTATATGCTTAGTAATGGATGTATGAAAAGTGATTGGATGATCATGTGAATGGTCATTGCTATGCTATAGTATGTTGATTTGATCTGTTATAATTATAAAGATTGGATGGGTGTTGCTTTGTGCTTGACTTTTGACATTAAGATAGTTTACAGGTTTGATTTGTTATCCAGTCAGACTTTGTCATCAGCATTAAGACTGTAATCATCCCATATATGTGTACATGTGAAGCTTTAAATGCTTGCTATTTTTGGGGTGGAGTTATCTTACCACCTCATAGATAGGAAATAACTATCTCATAATTTATTCACTATGGCAGCAGGAGAATGAGGATCAGTTTCTGCTCCATTTATTTTTATTTAAGTAGGGAATTATTGATAGAGTTATTGATAGAATTGTGGAAAATGTTATGCATGCCTATATAGAGTAAGTGTTTAAAGAAATATCATTCCTCACATGATTCTAGTCTCAGAGAAGACTTCTCTGTGGCCAATGCAGACATTTGAAGTAGAGAATTGTTTTTTTTTTGTAATTTCCCTTACTGAGACAATGATATGTGTGTTATGAAGCTGCATAGTGCTATGAAATATATAGAGGGTTTTGCAAGACAGGATAAAAGTTGCTGTGACAGGATTACGGTTGTAATTGGATGTGTGTGCTGATGTGGGGGATGACAAAGTTTAATTTGGAAGCTGACTGATCTGTGGTCAGAGTTTGTGAAGAAAAATAAAATTGAACACCGTCAAGCTGGGGCAACATGCTGACCTAACAAAATATATACAGTCATTAAAGTGAAAAGCAGTGAATATTTAGCATGCATGAAAGTAAAATTATGTTTTTTATATTCAAACCTATTTATTGGACCAATTAAAGATTTTCCATGTCACATCATATTTTCATAGAAAATATAAGAGACATTATTGCTTGTTGGATGAGTTCAATTTGTAATGGTTGTAATAAAAGGGGGAAGCAGAAATTTATAGGTTTTATGCAAGTTATAAGATAATTTCAAATTATAAGAGAATTCATATTATACTTAAATACAGAATTCTGATTCTGATTCCGTGTGTAAGCATGTTAATATTTAATTAAAGGATGACTCAAGACAATGGTTAAATTATAAAGAAATTTAGCTAATCTAAAATATGTATTATGTATCATTATTATTTAGTAAATTTCATATTAATATTTGAGTGTAGTGATATTATAGATGTGTTTTTTTTTTTATTATTGTCATAAAGATTTGTTATTATGAACTTATATGCATGTCTTGTGTTTATATTTCAAATATCTCCAGAATCTATATCCAGCACCTATATCTAGAAATAATACCAGATCACATTAAATTTCCATAATTGTCCTATATTGATTGATTCCATAGTTGATTTATAAAATTCATTTTATATTGATTGATTCCATAGTTGATTTATATAATTCATTTTACATTGATTGATTCCATGATTGATTTATATAATTCATTTTATATTGATTGATTCCATGATTGATTTATATAATTCATTGTTATATTGATTGATTCCATAGTTTATTTGCATAATTCATTTTTATGATTGATTTCCTTGATTTCTTACATAAGTAATCCCTTGATCGATTTCCATTATTAATGTCCGTGTTTTACTTCCATAGTTTACGTAGGAAAAAATGTAATAGATGTAAAATTACTAATTAAATTTGGGCAAACAGATGATATGAAATAGAATAAGATGAGAGAAAATAGCCAATTTAGGTATATAAAATTTAATCATTTTGTTCATTGCGATGTTATGAATATTGGGGGCAGACATAAAATCCCTTTCCTGCTTTCGGAATTTAATATGATTCCTACTGGTAAACTCACATTAAAGTTTAATTTAGAAAATTTGGGATCATATCCATTGCAATATAATCATTAATAATTGCGCCTCGTTAGCAGATCAAGACCTTGAAAAAGGATAGAGCTAGCTTGAAAGTCAAGTAGTGCAGGTATTAAAATTCAAGAAATATTATTATAATAAGGATCATGAATTGATAGTCAGTTGGAAGTCTTATATGTGTGTTTAAGGGAATAGGATTAAGAGTTATAAGTTTAAAGGAGAACATAACACAGACATTCAGTGTTATATAATTGTTACTATTGAAAGTGATAGATGCTGAGAACGAAACATAAAGTAGTAGAATTAAATGGGAAGGATTTATTTATAACATTTCTTTGTCCTGCTTTAAATTAAATAATAATTTTATATTATAAACATTAGTTATGAGCCCTCCGCATCGATTACTAATTAGTTTCTAGTCATGTATGAATTACAAATGTATACAACATTCTCGTAGTTACCACTCGAGATCATGTATTTATATTAAAGTTGTGGACGAAAGTTGTCTCATTATTACTTAGTTAGTAATAAGAATTTATCACGGAGACATTTGCCTAATTGTTCCTAGGTTTGAAACCAAGGCCACAATAAATTGAATTGGATTTATCAACATTATATATATATATATTTTTGAGAGACAATTTAATTACTTTCTCCATTATCTTCTATAGTAATAAGCATGGATGATGATGATCTCTTGTGGGCATTACGATTTCATAGTTGCAATTTGGCACCCGGGTATACTTAATCTTATTATTAATATCATTGGATAAACACACTAGCCGTCCTTGTTTTATCCCAAGGTTAATATCAATCGACTAGCTACTTGAAATGAAATAAAGTTGAGGTTACAATATATATATATATATATATATATATATATATATATATATATTGTATATATATACACACACACACACACAAGAAAAAAATGAGAAGTTTGAGATTACTAGGATGTCAAATGTGTGACATGTTTAGTAATTACTCTGAAATATTAATGCATTATTTTTTAAAAACTTTGTTACTATAAAATTCTTTAATATATTTTGTCTACAAGTTTACTTATATATATAAAATTTTGTAATAAAGTTAATTATTAATGAACTGCGCATAATTAAAAAATGTTACTTTATTTTTAATAGTAAATGATAATGTCATCATAAATTATTGAAATTAAAAATAAGCAGGATATATTTTAATTTTTAAACTAAAGATTAAAATAAAGTAAATATTTGAGAATTTTTTTAATAA
Organism: Epiperipatus broadwayi; assembly: GCA_028023455.1. Lineage (NCBI taxonomy): Eukaryota > Metazoa > Onychophora > Udeonychophora > Euonychophora > Peripatidae > Epiperipatus > Epiperipatus broadwayi. The sequence goes on along the minus strand of JAQFVV010012523.1, from coordinate 3,088,314 downwards.
TTTAGTAGAAAACTGAACAAATTCAAAACAACCCATCAAGTATAAATTTATTAAAACAAAGTCATTATATAAAAGATGTTACATGTTTGCTCTACTTAGAAGCTGGTTATTATTTTTAAAAACTCATTAATTTTAGTTAATATTAAATTCATTAGTGTTTCATAAAATTATATTTTATTCTATATTTACTTTCTTTTTTAATAATACACTTACTTTTTTTGTCAGCATATATATATATATTTGGGTGTGTAATTATATAATTAAATATTTATAATTACAATAATTAGATAATTAAAAAGTTTATCCACTTAGGAGCACTTTCGATTATCCTAGTACTCTTTGTCAACTAACAATTTGAAAGGCTAACCTTTCCACAATTATGTGATCTTAACATTTGCTGTCTGGCTGTTAATTAAGTCATGTTTATATTTTTATATTAGCATAGCTTCTTTTATTTATCTTTTATTGTTATTTTTTTCAATTTGCAATATTTTTACATTATTAAAATTGAAGTCAAAACCATAAATACATGACTTATTATGGTCGTAAAAAACAGATGTTAAGTTATTATTATCACTTTACAAGTTTATTTTGATTTCCAAACCCATTTTAATACCAGCAAGAGCTCTTTAGTTCTTTTTACTAACGTACATCTTCATTCACCTCTATATTTACTCCACACCTACATATCCATTTGTAAATGACACAATTTTTATTTATAAATAAGATTTTATCTTTAGTGTTATTTATTAATTTGTTTAATGTAGGAGGTGTGTAAAATACAATATCACATATACCTTTATAATTTTTTCTTATAAAATTTACTTGATCATTCGAAATATATGGTATTGATATCCATATTTTTTATTAGCAGGAGAATCAGTATTATTATTAAAATTGTTATTCTTATATTTTGTATTAAAATCTCTAATAACATTATATATATGATTATAATTGTAATCAACACTTAACAATTCATTTGAATATATTTCAATATTTTTGCCTTTATCCGATGAATATTTGCAAATACTATTATTTCTAAATAAGAAGGACTTCAAACCTGCCATTTTGTGTGACATTGGCCCTCTTGATTTATATGGAATATAAGCTCTTTTTTTACTTTTGGTTTAATAGTCATATAGTAATCCAGCACACATTGATTTTTAGTTATTTTAAGATCAAGAAACAGAACGCATATTAATTTTTTATCTGTCTTTATCCATTTTAAGTCTTTTAAACCATTTAATTCTTTAAACAACTCATTTTTTGTATTTAGTTTGCCACATACAAAAACGTCATCAGCATATTGATAATATACAGTAATAGTTTTTAATAATATTCATTTTTCAAAATAATTTATTCATATCAACATATCGATAATACACAGTAATAATTTTTTGATAATTTAGAAATAAGAGTACTTGCAAATATTCATCAGATAATGGCAAAAATATGGAAATATATTCTAATGAATTGTTAAATGTTGGCTACAATTATAATCATATATATAATGTTATTGGAGATTTTAATACAAAATATAAGAATAACAATTTTAATAATAATATTGATTCTCCTGCTAATAAAAAATATGGGTATGACTACCATATATTTCAAATGATGAAGTAATTTGTATATGGAACATTTATAAAGGTATATGTGATATTGGATTTTGCACACCTCCTATATTAAAAAAAAATAATAATAACTCTAAAAATAAAACATCGTTTATAAATAAAAAATGTGTCATTTATAAATGGATGTGTAGGTGTGATAGTGTATATTGAAGCTGGAAATATAGTACACATATTTCTGCTTCACCTAGTGCCAATGTCATCAGCGCTAGTCTGGGTTTGAACCCAATCATTAACTGACACCCATCTCATATGAGGTGGTAGTATATTTATAATTGTTATAACCTTTTGATTAATTTGTATTTTATGATTAACTAACCTTTTATAATAGTTTATTTATTTATATTTGTAAAAATGTATATTGCGTTTATTTTCTTAAATTAAATTGAATCCTAGATATCTATAAAATGTTACAAATATTTCAAATTCTTTATTAAAGTTCATTTTCTTCAATTAATTAGTGGGTAACATTTTATATTTATCTTTTAATCAATGTACACTTGAGAATCAATTATTTAAACAATGTAATATTTCAATTATATTTTGTAAATTTCTATTTAAGTTTATGGAAAATATATTTAAAAGTCATTGTACCAAATTCCTAAAATTTTTCTGAATAAAATCTACATTTTTGTTAATCTAAACCTTAATTAAACAGATTTTGTTAGTACAATGACTGATAAACTTAATATGCTTGTTGTTGTTTTTTAATTAGCAAATCAACCCTTGGGCATGTAGGATTCTAATTTCCCTCCAAAGCTGGCACATACCACAGAGAAGCGTTTAGAGCAATTACAATTGGTGGTCAGTATAGATTGAATCCTGTAGATAAGACCAGAAGATATAAATAGTGGAAAATTTGATTGAAGAAAGGTTATTATTGAGTTTACTGAAGAGAAGTGAGGAATACATATATACATCGTGCCTAAAGAAATGACGGGGTGAAAAGATCGGTCATTTGCTTCTCAGAGGTCTGTTCCACCAGCCTATCCATGCCTTTGCAGTGCTTTGAACATCTAGCCAGAGACTGTCTGTGTCGAGGAAGCCTGAAATGATCTGACTATATTAACTGCCTCTATTAACTGATTGATTCTGAGGTAACATCCAATTTGCAGCAAGCCATTGATTGATTTTATTTGTTTTCAAAATCTATATTAATTTATATTTTATATATTTGTGTAATGTTTATACGGCTTGGTTTTAAAATGCATCTTTTAAATTTATTTAAGTTAAAATATCAATTCTTATAAAACTACATTATTTTGATGCGGCAAATTAAATTAATTTTTGTCGGTTTGTTTAGATTATTTGACTGCAAAATTCAATGAGCTATTAACTTTAAATCCCCCCCCCCCCTGTTATTTTTCTTTTAATTTAAAAATCATTACAAGAAGACTTACCTTCCGTAAATTAATTAATAAAAAGCTCATTTAGTTTTGTACCTCATATATAAATTTATTGAATGATTGAAATTATTCTAAAGTATCTTATTATTATCTCCAATTTAAAAGAGCCCTGTAATTATTTCTAAAAGAATAAATAATTTTAGTGGAGCAATTGAGTAAAATTATCATAGAATTTTATCAGTATATATATATTTCATACATATTTTATTTGTCAGAAAATATTAAAATTATGATTTACAATTTATTAGTTTGATATTTAATGCCCGTCTATGTTAACTAAAGACAAATCCTATTTTGTAATCTTCCGTGTGAGTGGGAAAACAATTTTATATTTAGTTTTAATTCTTGCCGTAATATAATTTACTGTTCATTCATTAATGAGTAATATTTGTGGGACTTTCTATGACGTCAGGGAACTGATTATTTTAATCAGGAATTCATTTAGTAATTTTATTAGTGATACGTTATTTTATATATACGTCGAGGGCATTGTGTATTTATAGTTACAACCATTTCTTTATTACTGCTATTCTTGCTTTGCTACCAACCTCTTAGGACCTTCGGAATCTGACCAGTCCAATCTCTCACTCTCCCCCAAAAGTAGACATGGTTCATACCAGGGGACCTTTTTGAGCATTGCCATTAAGATGTGTATGCACATCGAAATATTATCATGATTATTTGGAGACGTGCTTTAGCTGGAGGGCTAGCATTTCTCTTATCTCCTGTACATATCAGGAACTTCTTTAGCAAAGCCACCCAGAGGTTCATAGCAAACCTCATTTCTTTTGTTGTAATTTGCAATAGTATACTGCCCTCCTCATCATTATCATTTTATAGCTTTATGTAGCAATCCTGCAATGCTCTCTGCCGTGATGGCACGTCCTTCACAAACAAATTTTGTAATTAATTAAATCTGACTGTACAATTGTCAATTATTTATTTAAGAATTATTTTGCTTCCCACACTCATTATATACAAATGATTATAAATGTAATAATGTTTTAAATGTACGCTTTCATATCTTTTAATATATATAAAGGGATTTATTTGTAATATCTTGAAGAGGGCTAATAACATTTTATTGTTAATTGGTTTTGGCCGACCAATTAACAAACTTTTACATTGTTTGTCAAAGCTGCATCAAAACAATTAAATAAATAACCAAGTTGTATAAACAAAGGCTTAACTTATTTTGTACTAAATTCTTTAATAAATTCCTATAATATTGTTATTTAAATAAGCTTAGTTTGTCATCACTCCCAATCTCTAAGGTTCATTACTCTATTTGTTTAAATATTTCTTTGATTTCAATTCACTTCTTTGTAGTGTTGCCATAAAGAATTATCATTATTACGGTTCAAACCATTACTAATCAATCAAATCATATCTGTACCGTTCTGCAATCGTCAGAATCCACTAAATCATTGGTTTTCCATATAAACCCTTTTATTATTTTGAGTCTCTATGTGAACCATGACCTCCAGCTGGGACGGAATAAAAACCAAGCACTGCTAGTGTCATCACAAACGTTATCCATTAGTCAGAGAGGCAGTAGTCTAGGCAAATAGGTTAGGATTCATCCTTGTCCTGACATATGTATCTTGTGCATGGATGGATTCAAGGTACTTTTGCTTGGATTATTGGTCTTGTTGAATGAATACACGATTTTGACTGGCACAGAGGCTGCATTTTTTTTTCCGAGTTTGGACGCCCAATCGTGGGGCCTGTAATTATTCCCACACCCTGAATAATTCATTAGCTATATGTGTATAATTTGCTATATACAATTTAATATATACATAATTTTCCAGAATACAAAATGATTTAGTTTTTTTCATATGGATTTTATAAAATAAAATACTGCTTTGTTAATAAATTAAAGAGGAATACCATGTTTTCCATCCATAGTCTGTAATTTTTTTTTGATAAACAGATTAATTAAAAGTGAAAACTTATATGGTTAAATAGATTGTATAAAATATGAAAGTAGTTTGAACTACTATATTAATGTATATGTAAGTTTTTTTTTATTTCCAGAGTTTTGTTAAGTAGAATTTTTTTTTTCTACTTTTCTCCCATGTTTGCTAAGAATGGAAATATTTGTATAGAAATTTTTTTTTCTTGTTAATTGAGTATATAATGTTGTGATTATTTTAAAGCAAAGTGTAAAGAGTTTGACACTTGTGTATGTATTTTTTTTCAACTTTTTCTCCAAAGTTTTTTTCCTCTTGTCCAATAGTATATAGTATTATGTAATGTATATAGATGTGTGTGTAAGATCTATGTACTTGTGTATGTAGTGCTGCATATATATATGTACATGGGTGTGTATGTGTAGGAACAGATGTGTTTGAAAATTTTATATGTATTGCATTACTATATATTTTCTTGGAAACCCATATGTGTGGAAAAATTGTGTTGTATCTCAAGTATAAAAGCTTGAAAAGTTTTTTCCCCCAATATAGATGTACAATTTTTTTTTCTGGATTTGACAGTTGAAAAATATTCATATCCCCAAATGATATTTCATAGATACAGTTGTATATATTCGGATCAATGTATTTAAAAGTTGGTTTAGATCACTTGAGTTTGAATTTATAGTGACATGTAATGATTATGTATATGCTCTTAAGTTTAACAGTTTTCTCTTAATGTTAGATTTATACCAAACTCAAACTATGTAAAATAAATCATAAAGTAAGGTCAAAGTGATGTAAAGTTTTTTTTTGTTTTCATGAGTGTCAAAAAAAAACCAAAGACTGTGTTTTATAACTATAAGTGTAATGCTAGCTGTGGTACCTGGTTTTCCAACCATATAGATATTTTGTAAAAGTTTTTTTTGAAACCCATGTATTACAACCATATGTAGATTTTTTTTGTATCTGATTTTACATGTACACATGAATTTGTTTCTGTTTTCATGTGTTTAAAAAAAATAATGTTTAAAGCCCATGTACTACATCCATAAGCCTTATGTGTAAAAGGTGGTAATAAGATGTATTTAATGTTTATTCATATGGGCACACTGTGTTACCAATCGATAAAAGTACATGTATTTATATATATATTATATATATATATATATATATATATATATATATATATATGTTAGAGCTATCTGTAAGTGTTATAGTGTTGCTGACCTTGATAACTGGCACCCTGGTGTAGGAAATAGAGTACCTATTACCATTATAAATTCGTTATCAAGTTCAAAATAAATAAAGAACCGTGGTAATTCTAGGCAACAATTTTTTTTTTTTTTTGATATATAAGAGATTTGGAGAGTGAAGACTTTTATAACTGGTGTAATATGTCATAAAATTGTAAGCAAAGTAATATTCATCACAACAAAATTATGTATTAAATTTTGAAAATAATGATTTTTTTTAAGTCCATTTCAGAGGCAAGGAGTGACCAAGGGTGACCAGCTAGAATCAAGAAATAAATCTGTCATTCACATAAAAAAATAAAATAAAGTTGTTTTTTTTTTGTTGAAGCTGAAACAATTATTTAATTATCCTGCTTGGAACAGTCAGAAACTTAGTATGGCAGGTCAGAAAGGACACAGTCAGTAAAATATGATGGGAAGAGTGGACAGAGTAAGGGAAGCAAACGTTCGAATTAGTGATTATTTACATTCTATTTTTCAAGATAATATTAAAGTTTCAGTGAGTCATAGTTCCAGGAAAATAGCTTGAATTCAAAGATCAGCATTATTACTGTCATCAAACTTTTAAAAATCCAAATGGATAACAGCATAGAAAAAAAGGAAAGTGAAGATGTTGATGCCAGCATCTCAGTGAAAGAAGAAAACATGGAGGAACAAATTTCAGAGGTCATAATAAAGGATCCATTACCCCTTCTCCATGAACTCAAACATAATCCTATACCTGATCAAAATGAGAACCTGATCACCTTATTCCAAAGTATGATGTTTCAAATGCAAAGGATTGCCCAGGAATCAAGAACAGAATTGACTGAGGCAATCCACAAAAGTCTCAGAGAATGCAGAGAGGAAGATGCCAGTGTTCTACAGGAAATGAAAAAGAAATGGGCCAGTACTACAAAAACAATTGATGAGTTACACAAGAGGCAAGACCGAACTGATGATAGCATAAGAAAAATTGAACGTTTCATACTATCTACCAATAGTGAACAACAAGACTATGCATCTTTAATTAAAAATGAAGTTGAGAATCAATTACAGTGTCGACAATTAAATGACCCACAACCTGGCATAATCAGAAGGAGCCCCTTGCCTGTAAGAATTACTGATAACTTTTCTACAAAACAGATCAACCACACCAGCACACCCATGCAACCGCAAGAAATCCCAGATGTAGGAATGCAACCGAATTTCCTAAGATTCATCAATGTAAAGGTATTCAGAGGAGAACCAGAAGAGAATCCAAACTTCCATCTTGATAGCCTGAAAGAACTTTTTTACTTTTATCCTGCTAATGAAGGGGATAAATTAGCCATAGCTAAACATTACTTACAAGGTCCGGCTAGACATTGGTGGGGATCCATTCAAAATAAACCAACGACCTTCCAAGAATACCAATGCACCTTACTAGCTAACTTTTGGAGTGAGGCTCACCAAGAGAAGATACTCCATCGGGTTACATGTGAAAAGTATGGTGGAAAGGAGATGCACACTCAATTTTTTTTGAGACAATTGGATCAACTTCGATCACTGACTGCCTTCCAGTTCTCAGAAGCCCATATCATTAGAACTGTGCAAGCAAACCTCCCACCATCAATCCAACAGGCAATGGTAATAAGCCGAATTAATAAGGTGGAGGAGATGGCCCAGTTTTTAACCACAATGGAACTGGAAATTTTTCATTATGAACCCACAGAAAATGTCCGAAAATTAGAGCCCCCAAAAATTCACTCAGCAGCCACCCAAAAATGGAACAACCAAGCAATACCAACATATAACCAAAATCAAACTGCACCAAAAAGGTATGCTGACAGGAGGCAGTCAGAAAACTGTTAAGGACCTCGGCTGATCATTCCTACCCACGAGGTCCCATTAACAGATCAAGGAACAAAATGGTGTATCACCATCCAATCTCTACTATTGTCAATGAAGTAGACGCACCATTCCCAGATGCGAATATTGACCCATGTCCAATTATTAATGTCAAGATAGGGACAAGTACTAAACAGGCCCTGCTGGATTCAGGGAGCCAAATTTCTCTCATATCCAAGTACTGGTATGATCAACTAGAGACAGAGAAAAAACACTTTCTAAAACTGCCTACTCGCCCGATACAACTCACACTAGCTAATGGAAAAAGAACAAGGACTGAGAACTACCAGATCTGGCTGGAAATTATTTTTGGAGAACTGGCATTAGCACATACATTCTTGATTGTGGCAGATTTAATCCATAACCTAGTTATTGGGTCTGACTTTCTGAAGCAGCACCAATGCATCGTAAATTACCATCATCATTTTGTTTTGATTGAGGGAGAGCAAATTCCATTTCAAATTGATCATGATCAGCATCCCAAAGTGAGATGTATAACCCAAGCAGTTGACAAGGATCTTTTAAAAACGAAAACCAATGAAGCGATGTTGGAGGACTCACATGATAGAGAGGAACTTTATAAAATCTTAGACTATAATGCCAATGTTTTCTCCAACACGCCTGGAGAGATAAAGGGATATACCCACCAAATTAGGGTAAAAGAAGAAGAGTACTTCCAAGCCAAGACATATCCAGTACCATTCCAATATCAAGAAGAGGTTGGAAATCAGATCCAGCAAATGATTGAGTGGGGAATTATTGAAAAGAAACCATCCCCATACAACAACCCCCTTGTTGTGGTAAAGAAAAAAAGTGGTGCAATACGATTGTGTTTGGATGCTTGAAAACTAAATAGTATAACTATCCCAGAGCATGATGTTCCACCATCCATCCAAGAAATATTTACCCAGTTGCATCACAAAACAGTTTTCCACCCTTGACCTTACAGCCAGTTATTGGCAAATGACTCTTGATCCTCGTGATAGAAAATATACAGCATTTAGGTATAATGGGCATACCCACCAATTTAGAAGGGTCCCATTTGGATTGATCAACAGTGGGGCAGGGTTAATGAGGTGCCTGGACCAATCTTTATCAGCAGAAATAAAAAAACGTTTGATTTGTTATGTTGATGATGTAGTAGTGGCATCACAAAATCCAAAAGAGCACTTTGAGGTTTTAAATAAATTTTTTCAGGAGTGCGCTGATAAAAATATAACCATCAACCTAGAAAAAAGTTACTTTGCCCTTTCAGAAATCTCTTTCTTGGGACATATTGTCGATGGCAAGGGTGTAAGAACACACCCAGATAAAGTGGAAGCAATCAAAAGTTTCCCAAGACCTACCACCCGAAAACATCTCCGATCTTTCCTGGGATTATGTAATTATTATAATAAATTTTATCCCAAATTTTCCCAGGACACATCTTATTTGATAAATCTTTTAAAGAAGGGCCAGAGATGGTCATGGACTGCTCAGCATGATGAAGTATTTGAATCCATTAAGGACAAATTTTTAGATACCGTCATGCTCCACCATCCAGATTTTACCCGCCCCTTTTATGTCCAAACAGATAGCAGTAAAAGAGGGTTGGGTGCAGTTATTTTTCAAATAGATGAAGAGGAAAGACATTGTGTATTAAGTTTTAGTAGCCAGACTCTTAAAGGAGCTGAAGTAAATTACACCGTTACTGAACAAGAGACACTAGCTATCATGTGGGCTTGCAACAAATTTAAGCAACTACTACTAGGCTCCGAAGTTGTCATCATCACGGATCATAAATGCCTAGAATTTCTTAACTGTAGTTACTTAACCAATGAACGATTAATTAGGTGGAATTTGTCCCTCCAAAAATTTTGCTATAGGGTGGTCTACTGTCTGGGACCAGAAAACACTGTTGCAGATATTTTAAGTAGGCATCCTGTTGATGTGCTTCCAAATAATCCAACCATTGGAGATCAGCCAATAACTATAATGGTTAACTCTACCAGTGATAACATTGAGGCTGAACTTATAAATTTACCCCACTGGCAAAAGGAAGAAGCACAATATAAGAAAATTATCGATACCCTGCAGTTAAGAAAACATGATGCTAATCTTACCCAGAAGTATTGATTAAACAATGGAATCCTGCAAATACGCACACTGGATGCTGATGGCCCATGGAAAATTCTTGTGCCCCAAAAGTTACGAACCCGATTAACCAACCATGTGCATCAGTTAATTGGACACTATGGTCCTCGAAAAACAGAGGAAGCATTGAGGCGGCAATTCTACTGGTCTGGATTATATACTGATGTGCTCAACACTCTTCGAAAATGTTCAATATGTGCTAAGAGTAAAATGCCTAACAAATCATATGCAGGCCACAATGAACCCATTCTTCCATCTGGACCCAACAAAATTCTGGCCATCGATCACTATGGGCCGTTACCAGCATTTAAACATTACCAATATCTTCTGGTAACGTATGACATCTTTTCAAAATATGTCTGTGCATATCCTGTCTGGAGGACAGACTCCAGGAATGCAATCAGAGAAAAAAGAACTAAAGAGCTAAAGAGCACTTGCTGTTATTAAAACGGGTTCAGAAATCAAAACAAAATTGTAAAGTAGATAATAATATCACAGCATGTGTTTTTCATGACTATAATAAGTCATGTATTTATGGTTTTGACTTCAATTTTAATAATGTAAAAATATTGCAAATTGAAAAACATAACAATAAAAAAAAACAAACAAAGGAAGCTATGTTAATATACAAATACAAACACATTGGAATAAAACACATAGCAATATTTATAGTCATTTTTTTATTTAAATAGGATCTATAAGTTGATGACTAATTTATAAAATCACTATATTAATAGAATTGACATAAAACATAATTAGAGTAGAATTATAAACTTCTCTTTTTCAATATTTCAATAATAACAATCTGATAAAACCTGTAGCATTAATGAATTTTACCTTGTCCTTATATTGTCTTAAATTGGAAAAGGCAAGAAATATTTCAAAAGTTTGGACTCATCTACTTATACACAAACTGTGTTTAAGCCAGAAAGAAGCTGCTGTGAGCAAATTTTATTTTTAATAACTTATATTGAACCAACTCAATTTTATATGTAAGAAGTGAAGTGTGGGGTTAGGGGGGGTGAAAACCACATTATAGTTGAAATATAACTTTTTGCAATAATAGACAAATATATTCTGTCTCCATACTATTTATGAATAATGTTGGTTTATAGTGTAACATATTTTTCTCATTAGATTAGATCATAATTAATTTTCAGAAATAACCTCTTCACAAGACTATCTTGCATTATTTGAAAATGTGCTTCCAATTCCTTATGAACAATTTTCATAACATTAGCATATTCTGCTAATGAACATGTTTCCAAAATTAAACTATTGGATACAGAAATATTATCATAAGAACTATTACTAAAATACTCAAGTCTGCTTTTTTGAAATATTTTTACATATTGCTTCTCAAATATCAGAAGAGATGTTGCTTCACAAAATTGTATAAAAATCTGTTAAGAAGATTGGATCTGCCAATACCTCAAAGATATTGTTTCACAATCCAAAAATAGTCTCAAATTAAGATAATTTTAGTTCTTTAACCATGAAAGTAGAAATAAAAATTATGGCATAAAAAAGTGGATTCTTATGATGTTTTAAACACATTTTTTTTTCTTTTAAAGTTCCCTCCATAATACCAACTATAATTCTCTTTACAAGATAAATATGGAGGCTCATTAATATATTGCTATATAAATGAAATTTATTAGCCATTGATTTATATAAATGTTAACAATAAGGTAGTGGTTGTCAAGTCTATGCACATAGAAGCATATTAAAACATTTAATAAAGTAACAGGTATAATCTGATTCTAGTTTTAAATCTTTATAGGTTCCTTTAGAATATTTTGCTAATACATTTGCTGTCAAAAAGAAATATGCTATATACACAAACAATACATATATAGGAAAATGAATATTATTATAAAACATAAATTTGTTATTAAAAGAACACAAGTGTCTGATTTAATGTTATCATTAATTATTTTAATCAAATATGACAAATTAGTGATATTTCTTTTTTTTCTTTGTACGCTATGCTTTTTGAAATTATTTTTTAATACTGGTTTATATATCATTATTGTTTATTGCACTAAAATGCATTCTTTCATAAAACGCTAAAAAAATGAATATCTTTGTAAAAAAAATTTTTTTTTTCAATAACACAAATTATTATCAACGTATTATTTATTACGCACATACATGTGTGCACACATGGTCTATTTCGAAAATTTTCACTATTTTTTGAAATCCATTTACCATCATTTTTGCTAGAAATCTGCCCAATCCAGTTTTATCTGAGTTTCTTAATTTTTTCAATGATGACCGTAATACCAGTTTTTCTTTTCCCTTATATATTTTGTTTTTAATTTCTTGTTAGTCCTAGCATGCACTTCTGTATACTTCCTTCAGTAGTCTAAAGTTTCTATATTGCTTTTATGTTACAGGGTTAAATCTCAGATCTATAAGTAAGAAAAAGTAAAATACATTTATTAGAATCTTTCTTTTCAAACACACAAACATATTTACTTTTAATATTGTTATGTCTAATAAAAACATTCTTACAGAGTTTAATTCTTTGCTTAATTTTATTCATTATGTTTTCATCTATAATAATATCCTAATAGAGATATTTTTAGTGATTAACTTATCCTAATTACCTTTTTTAATCTATTTTCTCCTTATGAAAAAATCTATTGAACATTATTTTAGTTTTTTTTTAGCATTTATCTAAAGTCCTATTTTTTTTACTTTCAACTGATAACTGTTGCATCACTTCCTAAAACTCTAAAACACTTTTTCTAAAAATTAATTATATCAGCTACAAAATCTCAATGATTTAAATAATCTCCATTTAATTTTTACTTCCTAAGCTTTAATATTAATAAGCCAATAAGCTAATGTACATGTGCTTTGTAGATTTAACTATATAAATGAATACTCTCTCTTTCTAAACACATGATAAAGTCTTTGTAAAAAAGTAGAATAAATCCATCTATCTTTTCAACCCAAATGTTTATGTATTGGCAAATCTTAAGTATTTGGAAATGAGAGCATGAATTGTTAATCAATCGCTTTAAATTATTTTTTTACTATTCCTGAATAAATTAGCTTTATCTTGTGTTTGGAAAGTGAGAGTATTCATTTATATAGTTAAATCTACAAAGCACATGTGCATTAGCTTATTGGCTTATTAATATTACAGTTTATAAAAAACATAGCACTATATAAAATAAATGTCTTATTTCCTTAGCTTTAGTTTAATCTTTAAAATAGTACTTGAAAAATTGTACAAATATTTTGGAAATATGGAGTCACTTCATGTTTAACCTAAACAATGTTAATCTTCCTAGTATAACCATATAATCTAATCATTGTTGTTGCATTTTTATATTTTTTTTCAAAATATGAGACTATAACTAGGTGGTCCATTAGTTAATCACTGAAGAATTGCTTATAAAATCAAATGCCAATTTATGACCTACAAATCCAAAGTGCAATGCCAACTTATATGCATTGGTCTGTCCTATAGCTTCTCTCAATATCTGGTTGTTATCTATGGTACTAAAACTACATTTAAATCCAGTTGGTACTTTTGATAAATTAAAAGTACAAAGTTTTTTCTAGCTTTTTTAAATTCTTTAAAATTGAAAGATCACTTTAGGTAAGTTGTAAATATCTTGGTAAAAAAATTATATGGAAATCATATCTTCTTTATTACCTTTTTAAAGTATTAATATTAGTTCTGTATTATTCTAATTATCTAGAAAGTAATTGTAAGAGATACTATTTTTTATTTCTAAATAATTATTTATACAACTCTGTCACACATTTCATATGTCATCTCTCTTCTTAGTATTATTTCACCTTCTTATTGCAAAAATAAGTTTCCAACCAATACCAACATATTTTAAACTTTTGATATTTTAATTCTTTTTTATATCTTTCCTTGATAATTTTAATTATAATTTGTATGCCATTATTGATAGTTTTTGTATTATTTTACAAAATTGTAGATATTCAATCATTTTTAATGAATCAATTTTATATAATTTCATATTCCTTATTTTTTTCATATATTTTATTGTCTCTGTAGAAATTTTATTTTTCATTTGACGGTTTTTTGTACTCATTATTTTTGTTTCAGTTAATATTAGTTTCAGTTATCTTCCTATTGATTGGATCCAACTATCAACAACTTGCAAGTTCTAATTAAAAATTTATTGGGATGTTTTAAGGTTAGGAATATCAATTGTAAATATTTTTTTAATATTTTTCATCTCTCTATATTTACTTTAACATGTATTTAAATCTGATTTATTGATGCTCACTACTTGAGTTGGATTTATTAATAACATTAAAATCTGGAAATATATATTTTTATTTAATCAAAATATAATTCAATTCTGTTGTACTATCATCTCTATTCTTCTACATCCATTTTGTATAATATTTTTCTCAAAATATTAATTCATAATATTACTATGCTCTCTCACATTTCCATAAAAATAATGAAATTTAGTCACAACACTTCCATCTTTTAATCATTCATCAATTTTAGCATTAAGGTCTTCCATAACAATTTGAATTTGGTACTGTATCTGAACAAAACCCTTTTGTGTATCCATATAAATTTTCTTTACTTCATCATTATAGTGACAATTTGTTAGTTTATAAATCTGAATTATTTACTTTTGGTGTCTTCCATTAAGTTGAATAAGTAATCATACCACTTTGGTTAATATACCATTGGAGTTTAAAATGTTATTTTTCACTTTTTATTTCTAATATATTCACTTTTTAAGTCTATTATTTTTCCCCTTTTTTTCTAATATTATTATGTTCAACAATCTCCCATTTAATAATTGAAAGGTTCTTCCAATTTTTGCAATCTTCATTCACTTGAAAGTAGTCTGTAGATGTACATATCTATATAAAGAGTCATAATTAAATAATATTCTGGGTTCACAATCCAGTGATTCTTAGCATTCTCCACTTTCTGCTGGTATGCTTTGGTTGGTGTTTCTATTCCCTCCTGTTTATACAAGTCATAATTTAGTTTTTTCAGTCATTCTTACACACACACATTTGTACTTCATTCAAGAAAAGTCAACTAATATTTCAGTGAAGAGCTATCAGGCAAATGAGACAAAATCATTTTTCTTGATGTTAAACTAAGAAGTAATTCTCAATAAACTTACCACATTGGCTGACATATGTTGGTGAGAAACCCATCAATGAAAATATATTATATAAATAATAACATACTAGTAATAACAGTTTCAATAACAAAAATGTGTAAAGTGAACATTAGAAATTTGTCCTTCTCAAGTTTTTAAAGGTTCGAAAAGAAATCCAAGTGCTTCCTTTCATTTAACAGCAAACTCCTTTTTGCAGTCAGATTTCTTACAATCATTTTTTTTGCAATATTTTTTTTTAAGAGTACAAATATATTTTTCTTTTTTTTTTCAATTTTAATGATATTTTTAAAAATGTAAATCTGTTACAACATGACTAATTGTATTGATAGATATGTACTCATATTTTTATTTTTAAAAAATCAAGATAACTAAGACCTAAACTCATTTACTTTGTTATTCCCACAATACATTTAAATTTATTAACTATACTTTATTAATGATTGTATTTATTAATAATGAAGGACCTTAATTAACGAAAATGATTAGATTTTACCATTATGTAAAATTTGCTATTATATTAAATATTTATAAATATGCTATTATATTAAATATTTATATATATATATATATATATATAAGGAACAAAATTTATTTTTCAACATTATGCACAGTCCAATTAGGAAAAACAAAAGTGCTACCATTTTTGCAATGAGAGATATTATTGTCTTTTAAAAAAATTAAAAAAAACATATCTATAATGCTGTATCATGGGTATAATTTAACACATATTTTAAAATAAATTGAAAACTCATATTTTTAATATTCTTTAAATTAATATATGCATGCAGTTCCTAATACACTAATGAAAAAAGTTTTTACATTTCAAAATAAAAGTCAAAATATTTCTGGTAATAAATTAATAAACAAAATGTATTGTCTTATTTGTTTTTACTTTAAAATAGTATGGTAAAAAAAATTAGAAAACTATAAATACCCGCTGCTTTAAAATATAATCTTTATATTTTCTTATTATAGTAGTATTATTCAACTTTAATTATTAGAATTCTTTAAATACTTTACATATACTATTATTTATATATACTAAAAACTTAATAATTCCTTAATGTTATGCTAGTAATGACATCGGCAAATCAAGTAGAAAATTATATAGCATTACAATACTAGCCAAAAAATTAAATTTTACTAAAATGGTCTTGTCTATTAAGAAATAGACCTTTTTAAATGAATTTCAACTTAGAAAGGTTTATTTGTTAATAAATGAAACCATGGATCTAAAAAAATTATAGTAAAATTTTGTTTTTTGGCTAATAGTGTAATGTTACATGATTTTCTATTTTAAATATATATATATTAAATATTTTAAATTCAAAACAATACAAAAAATATTATAATAGAAAAAAATTAATTAAAACGTTGATTCTTTTTTTTTAGACTTTTTTCTAGGTTGATGACTCGTTTTTACCACAAACTAGATTAAGATGTTATTTAGTTAATACAAAAATATAAAATAATATTAAATGAAGTATTTTATATTTTTATATGCTTTGGAAAATTGTCAGAAAGACATTAAATGATAATGGCATAGTTCTTTTTTTTTTTAATTTTAGAACTATTTTTTTAAATACACATTGCTAAAAAAGCTATTATATCTATCTATTAATTTATTTTTTGAAAGAAGAAATATGCTTGACTAACACTATATATTTTTTAATTATAATTCTATCCTATTTCACTTTTTTTTAAAGTATGTTTTTGAACAATTGATTGGTTTAGGTAATAATGATTTAATAATGTATTTTTTTGTTAAAAAATAATTACACCAACATCTTTTTATTAGTAATTAAAGTACAAAACTCAGTTTCCTTTAAAACAGTAGTAAAAAAAATGTTTGACAACTTTACTACTTTAACTATGAGACAATGTAATTTTTCCATTACCTCTTTTAGTTAGAAATGTGACTTGGATTACAAATCTCATTTTGCTGCTGAATTAAACCAAATTAAAGAAGTATATCATCGTAAGGATATAGCTACTTTAAATAAATTATTTATATAAAGAGTTTTTTTTTAATTATTGCATAGAAGAGAGACATTTTTTTTTCTATTTACGAAACATAAAAGAATTTGAAAGAGTTCAGTTAAAGTTGCTCTGCATATTTTGAAGGTAAAAGTTCCAAAATGCAATTATGGTATTAAGATCAATCAAATATTATTATGTGAAAATAATAAATTACATCACTTTAAAAATAGTATTCTATGATTACTTTAAGGATCGTTTTCGTAAGAGATTACCTTACATTATTATAACTGAAACACAGGCTTATTATATACATGTGTCTATATATATAATATATATGGTATATGAGCACAGACTTCCAGACAACACACCACTCTCCACTCTATCTAATAATACTGATACACTCAAGCACATATATGCTGAAAAAATAAATAATCACCAATATCCGTATTTCATGCTAAACCAGCAATCATCAGTTGGTCCAGATTATTATCTCCCACACATATATACTATAAGTGCTCAGATATATAAAAAGATAGACAATCTTCATACTTTTATGGACAGGCTCCAATCTACTACACACTCCAACTCTTCAACCGTCCATTCAATTGAAAATCTGATGATGGAATGCTCAAAGGCCACCCTGAGGCCAAGATTCTTGTCACATCCATGTTAACCTAAGGTCAATCTGAACCCCACATGTACAGGACATAATCTATTTAATACATATGCAAGGATGGGCAGACATCAGGCTATAACCTTAAGAATATGCGCCTAGATGTTAACAAATCTTATGTTAAGATTTGTAGAGGTGTCTATTGTCACATCTAGGGGCATAGTCTTGAGGTTATAGCCTTGATATGTATTACTTAAGTAATGAGTATTCGCTTAATAAAATTATTAATTACAACTTTACATTATTATGATTGTGCTAAATAAATTGCCACAATAAACATCACATGACACATGGGACTAAAAATTTTAACTATTGATTGATTTATTATAACTACTTCAAAAATCACTTCAATTTTTTTCTCCTTTATCTCTTAAATCTATCTCACTTTTGTTTACTTTTTTACTGACTTATGATGATGGTATTTATTTATCACGCCTGCTGACGATAGTGGCATGCAAATTACGTTAAAAATTTAAATATATAAAAATCTTGCTAAAGTAAACAAACGTTTGCAATAAACTTTTTAAATTAAGAGTAATAAATTTTATATTTAAAAAAAAAACTTTTCTCATTTCATTTATTTCGACTCATTAAATGTCAATAAATAATTAACATTAAGACAAAATGAATGAAGAAATATGGTAAGTTTTAAATATAAACAAAATTACCTTTGACAGAAAATGTTTTTTTGTTAAGTAATTATATTGTCATTAAATATTATTGAATTTACTAGAAAGAAATATCTAATGTGTATATGTATGATTTGAATAAAAAATTATAATTTAAAATAAATTAGTAACACTGAGTTATAGATTTAGCAATACGCAATGCAATATTGTCGTATAAAAAATATTAATTACTTTCATACATTTAAATTTTCCTCGTTTAAATACTTATTATGTTTCTTATAATAAAAGTTGATTTTTAAAAAAAATCATTTATATTACAGTTTAGTGTTTATTTTAAATATGTGAATAATATATATATATATATGTATTTCAATTTAAAAAAGTCATGAAACTATGCTCTGATTATGAAATTTATTTCTTTTTTAATAGTATAAATATGTTATTTTCAGTGAAAAGAAAGATACTTTCTTGGAATTAATTCTACGTGTTTAATTTATTAACAAATGAAAGCAATAAATTGTAAAGTTTTAATAACCAATCTAAATCCAATAAAAATGTAAAAAGAAATAAATAAAATAAAACATATAAATCATTTTGGCAGTTTAATTCTTGCTCAAGATATTGAAAGATGAATATAATAAATCGATCCAATACTAATGTATGGGAAATTTATTAACAACAAAAGATAACAATTAAAAGTGATTAATATCCTCCTCTTTTTTTCCAAGGCGTAAGCTTATGGTTAAGAACAAGAACTGTAGAGGTCCCTACCTTCGCATTTTCACGCGCATATTCTTGACGTTTACAGCCTTAGTAAATATTATTTTCAATATTGTATAAAATAAAAAAATTGCCAAATGATTATACCATGAATATTTAAGTGATGTGCCACACACCAATTTGACAAGTGAAACGCAGATCCTGAAAGTGTCAACTCTCCCATTATCATTTACCTTACTGCTTTATCAACATAGGATATTGCTATCATAATCTTGCTGCAATCACAGATTAATATAGTCTAACTCTAATATATTATTTTAAATACAAGTATATTTCACATACCTAGAGCCTAGATGTAATATAGCAAATTTAAACACACATTTTCAAGCTTCCTTCAGCCATCCACTATATTTCATAAAACTGATCTGCTTGACGACACATATAAAAAAAAGGTAAATGATCTCCAATATTTATATTTGATGCTGAAGCTGCACTCATCAACTGCTCCACATATATATAATCATGGTCACTTTATATTAAGATAGCAAAGCTTCAAACATTAATGGGCATGCATCAGTCTACTCCATCCTCCAATTCTTCTACATGTAGATTGAAATCTGCCTATTAAAGTATGAATATTTGTTTTCTTAATATAAACTGAACACTGATTACATATATGTGTGGGAGATGATGTGATGGACCAACTTATGAGTGCTGGTTCAGCATGATATATATATATATATATATATATATCATGCTGAAATTATATATATATATATATATATATATATATATATATATATATAATCTTTTTCACATGTGTGTGTGGTTGGGTATATTGGTTGTATGAGATATAGTGGCTGGCTTGAAGAGAGCTTGAAATTCTGTGTTCAAATCTTCTATATTACATATGGATACCAGGTATGTATAATATACTTGTATTTAAAATATTACAGATTCAACCTGTATCATGACAATTCCTCTTGGGTGTATTAAAATGGACAATGCCCTGTATATGAAAGGTGAGAATGATTAAAGACAACATGGGCATGACAATAATTGGTATTAACAGGTATTTGGGCATTCCTACATCATATTTTCAATGGTATGTTTGGCTGAACATTTGGAAGGTGAAGTAGATTCAAACCTGTCCATTAAAGTGTGAGTAGTTGCTATCCTAATATAAATCAATCAAACCCTGATTTATATATATATATATATATATATATATATATATATATATATATATATATATATATATATGATAAACAAAAATGCAAGTTAAAAAACTTGCTAACGCTTGTATTTATGTCCACAGATGGCGTCCTACCAAAAACACCTATCAAGCGATTCTACATAAACGTCAGAGTAGTTAGTATTCACTATCTCTAACTATAATTCCACTTTCAGATCATGATTTCAAGCTATTTGCTATCGTCAGTGAAAGACAGGAATAAAGAAACTAGATCTAAATACAAACTCTGAGCATTTATGAAACAATTTCTATTCAGCTTGCAAGCGTGAATTTTTAGACACGTAATGTCTTCAAACTCAGCATAGCAAACCAGATAGCTATATGGGTCTGATCTCAGTTCAGCATCACCACATAGTAGAAGCCTCTGCAATCTATATCATTGCAAGAAAGACCTCAAAGGTACATTTATGATAAACAAAAATGCAAGTTAAAAAACTTGCTAACGCTTGTATTTATGTCCACAGATGGCGTCCTACCAAAAACACCTATCAAGCGTATATATATATATATAATTATTCAAAACAATACAATAATTAATACAGTAAAACAATATTTTAAAAAAACAAATATATACCAATTTAATAGAAGTACTTTCAACTATCTATGTAGTCGTTGTCAACTAGATTCAAATTGTATTAGAAAAAACTGTTACAAATGTAAACAAATGTATTTTTCTAATACAATTTGAATCTAGTTGACAACGACTACATAGATAGTTGAAAGTACTTCTATTAAATTGGTATATATTTGTTTTTTTAAAATATTGTTTTACTGTATTAATTATTGTATTGTTTTGAATAATTATATATATTTTATTATAATTGGAATACAGACATTGATTAATAATTTATATATATATATATATATATATGAGGTGATAATCTGGACCAACTGATGAATGCTGATTCAGTATAAAATATATATTGGAGAGATCATTTATCTTTTTCACATGTGTGTAGTCATGTATAGTGGTTGTATGAGATAGAATGGGTGGCTTAAATGAGCTTGAAATACCTGTGTTAAAATTCCCTATTATACATTTAGAGTCCATATATATAACATATATTTAAAATATTAAAAATTCAGCCTGTATCCACCCATCCCCCTTGTGGATATTGAAATTGACATGGTCCTATGCATTAGGGATCAGAATGATCTCAAAGTTAACATTGACAAGATAATAATATTGGCATTAATAAAGATTTGGGCATTCCATCATCAAATTTTTAATGATGTGGATGGCTGAAGAGTTGGAGGGTGTAGCTTGTCTATTAAAGTGTCAAGATTTAGTATCTTAATATAATTCAAGCAGTGATTATATATGTATGTGGGAAATGATGATCGGGACCAACTGATGAGTACTGGGCCAGCATAAAATACACATATTGGAGATCTTTTATCATTTTTCTCTGTATGTGCCTCAATTTTATGAGATGCAGTGGATGGCTGAAGGGTGTTTGAAGATCCATGATCAAATACCCTATATTATATCTATACTCTATGTATACTTGTATTCCTAATATTACAAATTCAGCTTGTATTCTATCCATTCCTCTTCTGTGTATTTAAATGCACAAAGTCCTATATGTAAATGGTCAGAGTGAGTTAAAGTCAACATGGGTATGACAATAATAATGGCATTAAGTTTTGGGTATTCCAGCATCTTATTTTCAAGGATTTGGATAGCTGAAAAGTAGAAGGGTGGAGTGGATTCAAGCCTGTTCATTACAGTACTGAGCACTGATTGTATATGTGTGTGGAAGATGATATGGACCAACTGATGTGTGCATGTTCATCATGAAATATATATATATATATATATATATATATATATATATTCATATATATATATATATATATATATATATATATATATTAGAAATCATTATTTTCACTTGCTTGTGTTTGTGTATATTGTTGTATGAGACAGAGTGGATACCTGAAGTGAGCTTTAATGTCTGAGTTCAAATCCCCTATATTATAAACATATTAGTAAATAAATCATACACAGATAAATTGATAGTATATGTATAATTTAAATTTTATATAATGTTTCGTACATTAATGCAAATTTTAAAACTAACTTTTATACTTTTTTTTATCATTTAAAATGACCATAATTATTTATGAATGGATGTTAACATTAAATATATATATATATATATTACTGTGAATGTTTAGATGGTTACTAGTGGAACTTAATTATATATATATATATATATATAATGAAACATAGAGGGATGTATCATATGAAAAAAACTAAAATGGTAAATTTATAATATCTGATACTGATTACTAGTGTGTCACATGTTTCATATTATATATAATAAATAAAGAAATATAACAAGCAATCACTTTTATCAGGAAAAAGTAAGTAAATGGAAGTAATAAACATAGCACCAACAGCAAACAGTCATCTCCACTCATTGTTTATGACAGGCTAATCAACATCAAGACTAAACGAATCATGAGACATAATATCATAAAGGAGTAAAAATAGTTACTTCAGCTGCATGAACATAAATGAGAGTCAAAATAACTATAAAGCAAAGTATAAAAACCGTTTGAATCATTATATAAATACTGATCCTCATCAAGATTCATAACCTTCTACTATAGTTGTAACTTAAATCAATAAATTATTAATTTATCACTATGAAATGCAAAAATTAAAATTCGTAAAGTTAAAAGTAACATTCATTTCATTATCTCCATCTAAATAATTATAAAAAAGAATTATATGAAATCTATGTATGTCTGTGCTAACTTTTTAAAAATCGTGAAAGTATTTGAGCAAGAGCAATGACAGAAAACTCTCTTATTCAAAAAAATAATTTACAATGTTTAATAAATGAATAAATTAATTAATAGTAACAAAAACACTAATAATACTTAACAATCTGACAAATATTCTGTATAATATAAACAATTTAGTTCTTATTTTGCCTAAGACATAGATATTAAATATTTCATAGAATCAAAAAAAAACCCAATAACTCCCCATTTATTTAAATTGTAGTGTATAGATATATAAATATGCATGCTTAACCAGAAAGATTACATTTTTTATAAACGGTCTCATTTGCTGAGCATGCTTTTGATTACGTTACAGTCAAATTCATAGTTATAATAATGCTAGCAAGCTTTTGTATATTGTTTATATAGTGGATAAATAATATATAAATAGGCTAACAATTATGTAAATATTTAATTTACATAGTACATTTTTTATAATTGTATAAATGATTTTTTTTATTAATTGAGTGAATGTTATTGGCAGATAAACCATGCTTTCTTAATTTTGCACTTTCTATCATCTGAACATACTATAGTAACTTTTAGTGGGTTGAAGATGTGACCGTATTCCATCTCATAAATTGTACATAATCTTAACTACAATATATATATAACACAATAACCGTTATAAAATATTATATATATAATAAAAAATTAACATTATATATATATTTATTTATTTATACAAAGATGTGTGACTGATAATACAAAATATACCGATTATCAATACTTATTACTTTAGATTAAATATAGACTAATATTAGTCTATGCTTTTTCACCACACGGAAAACCCCCCAAAAATAATAAAAATAATAAACCTTTTCCCAACATTATAATATATATATATATATATATACTTAAATTCATATACACTGCCTATATTAAATTAAATGTAATTAGTCAGGACTTAGACTCAGACTTTTAAGCTCTCTATAGCTATCCACTCGACTATATCTATGTATATGTCCTATTTAATTACATTTAATTTAGTATAGACAACATACATTTATTTAAACACTGCATATTCAGTCTGTCTGTATTCTGCCCATACCTCTTCTGTGTATTTAAATGGATATATTAAGGTCTTATATGTGAGGGATCAGAATAATTTAAAATGTCAACATGGGTATGACGATAATATTGGCATCAACAAGGGCTTTGAACAGTTTACCCTCCGATTTTCAGTGGTATAGATGCCTGAAGGATTGTAGGGTGAAGATGAATGAAGCTTGTCCATTGAAGCATGGAGATAATTTATCTTTTTCATATGAATGTGATCATGTGTATCAGTTGTATAAGATGAAGTAAATAGTTGGAGGGATGTTGAAAGTCTGAGTTTAAGTCATGTATATATATATATATATTGTAGCAGTCGCCGCCCCCCTCTTCAACACACTATGAAAGAAATTTTTTGAGTTCGGAGGGGCAATTAAGAAATATTCGAAGGCATCCAAAATATACATTATTATAATCATACCTTTGAAAGGTTTGTTTACTGTAACCTTTACGCGCCACCTTAAGAAAGAGATTGCTCCCCTGCCTAAGGGATATGATCATGTAATAAGTAAAGAGCTATAATCTCTTATAAAAAATCAATAGAAAGTGAATGCCTAACGAATGATTCCCGATCCCGGTAAGTTTAATCCCTGACTAGCTCAATCAACTCATGATCTCGGGATGGTGGTTTGTTGCTTCGTTAACAGAAAAGGTCAAACACTAATATCATTATCAAATACACAGCACAACTCCGTACTTTAAAATTAGATATTAAATTTATTAAGCCCTCTATGATTATAAAAATATTTACAAAATAATAAACACACACATAAACGATAGTAATTAAAATTCAAGTGTATAATAAATTTTAAAGTTTCATGAATGGGAAAGGAATGGTCTGAAATTCTCCCCTGCTTACACTTTAAACTCAAAACAAAATTTCTTATAAAACAATGTGTATTGGCCATGGTATGTACGTGTTTCATAATAATACAAAAAAAATGAGTTAGCCACGAGTTAATGATAGTAGAATCTTAAGTGTTCCAAAATCTGAGTCCTGCACGTGGTGGACAATAATAATGATTTGGAACACTTTCGTACACACTTTTATTCCTTATGAAAACAATCCTGCACTTAGCGGATGGAATAAATTTACTCGGGGAATAAACTCATGCTAAACTACAATTTTAATCTTAAAAGTTCCAGAATATGAGTCCTGCCCGTAGCGGACAATAATAATTATTTGGAACACTGTCTTACATACTTTTATTCCTTATAAAACAATCCTGCACTTAGCGGATGGAATAAATTTTCTATTATTTCAAAGCGAAACACATACATCCAATGACCAAACCACCCAATTATTTCTATTTAACTATTTTGAAATATTTCATATTTACTTTATCGATTCTTTTATAATTTATTTAGATACTCCAATGAATTACGTGTAGCTTTACGTTAAAATTACAAACAAAATATTTATGACTGAATTACGCAATTCATTGGTTCATTTAGTAATAGCAATTTAAGTCAAATGACGAATTACTCATAATAAGACATAAAAAAACAAAATATAAAAAAACATAAATAATACTTCCCGAAGTCTTCGTTCTTCTCCGGGCTATGATTTTGAGGGCGATATATATCTGCTGTGCAGGTGATTACTTCACAGGGCCTATATGGAGGTTGGCAAATTGTCCATAGCAGCTACACTTTCAGAAATGGAAAGTCACATCACTGGATGGCTATGTAGGACTCCGAGCTGTGCGAATGTACCGAACTTGGTTTTCTACTCCATATCCATTGCTGAATCACGAATAAATCCTGATTCCATTTCCTTAGCGATATACAACATTAGGTTAAATTTCAATTGTATTTTTCTTTTTCAGTCAATGAATATCATATTTCTTGGTCTGATTCTTTTAAAAATACATTCAGCATTCCGAATAAATAGTTTTTACACTCCTAATTCTTTTTCTTTTCCTTTTGTCTGTACACTCCGGAAACTATACTGCTAATGGGTAAGAGTGCCCATGTGAGTATCAACCAATGTAACCCAGCTAACTAACTAAATTTCACCTGACCAGCCTTTATATATCCCCCCATTACAGGGTGTATTCTCTCATCCCCTCCACAAGTTATTGCTTTTACATTTCTGTTTTTAATTAAACAATTCCAAACAATGGATTTAATTTTAGCTATCTTTTAATTAATTTCAGAATTTCACAGACCATTTAAATTCCAATCCCTTGATTTCTTTAAACAATAAAGTAAAATTACATTTATCTAATTAAATAATTTTGAATAGGTGTCAAGCCGAATAACCACTGATACAATTTCTACACTTGTTTTCCAAAAACATTATACGATAAAAGAAAGAGGTCATTGGCTTGCCTGCGGTCATGAACATTAAGTTGTAAAAAAAAAAATTATAAAACTGTATACTTGTTGTCACATAAAAATTGTTTTTGAGTTTTCCAAAAAGAATATTCAACAAGCAACAGAAAAAAAAATACAACATTTGAGAATCTAAAATAAAATAAAATCAAAATAAAATATGTTTACTGTTGGGTTATTTGCAAATACATTTCAGTTTCCCATAAGAATTTCTTTAACCCTCTGCCATATTTATTCATATCATAAATAAAAAACATATAGCATTTATTAACAGCAAAATACATATTTATATGTGGTGTCCGCATTTGTTTATTTATAGGCGTATTATCACCATTCATCCTATTTATTTTAAATATAGTGTGTGTGTAAGCAACAGAGAAATATACCTGCACAGACCACTCCTTTTCTTATAATACGTACATTTGTTTGGACTGCAACTAATGCTTGCAGTCAACTTTGTGGCAGTCATTTAAAACTGACTGTCACAATATATATATATATATATATATTGTAAGCTTATGAATAGAGTAGCTAGCTAATCATGAGTATATACTCAAATTATAGCATATATTCATTGCATGATTGTAATTGAGGAAAAGGAATCATGTGACCAATTAAATAGAAGTAAGAGAATTGATAGTTTTAATACCCTCAATTAGACATACTATTATATCAAGTCAAGCTTAATATGTCATAAAATGCAATATATTGAAAATGTTAAAATAACGTATTTTTATGTGAGTGTTACAATCTAATATAGGATTGAATAATGAATATTATTATCTCTTCATTAGATATCAGGCATCATAAAGTACATACTAACTAATGTTATGTAAATGAAATAGATATATATTCATACTAAATTATTTTTAGATGGCTATAGCTTATAATTA
This sequence comes from Epiperipatus broadwayi, assembly GCA_028023455.1. NCBI lineage: Eukaryota > Metazoa > Onychophora > Udeonychophora > Euonychophora > Peripatidae > Epiperipatus > Epiperipatus broadwayi. Next base: position 3,060,611 of record JAQFVV010012523.1, on the reverse strand, counting down.
TTATACTTAAGAATGAAAATAAGTGTGAGCCATGACTTCTACTTAATGAAACAATGTTGGTAGTTTCTTTGCATTGCATAATTATTGAGCAAGTAAAAGTAACATATGTCATAGTCTATCAAATATGTGGGAACCATGTGGGTGTTTAACCATTTATGATTTAAGACAATATAAGCATTTCACAATTAGAAGAAAATATATGTATGACTTAAATTTGTTAAAATTTAATTGTTAAACACAATTTCAGTTTTTTTTCTAATTAATTGTTTTTTTTAAAGCAATTATTTTTTATATTGACAGACATGAAGTGATTACTTGAAAATATATACAAATAAGAGAAAACCTGGTAATAAAACTAAACAATCTACAATATTAATAAGACAGTCATTATCCAAAATTTCAAGTACACTTGGAATCACAGCAAATACTTGTATAATTACTTAAATACATCATAACTATGGATCAATAATGTTACAATGAAATGGTATTTTAGGCTTATACCTTTGGGATATCCATTATGATATCTTCTTGAGTATATGTAAACACATTAACTCATTTCTAGAAGATCATTACTTTATATAGTCCTCATTCATATCCTACTGATGTATTAACATCTGCAATATGAACATCACATGTTAATTTCTGAAGAATTAATTTAATATCTTTATTACATTCTTATTTAATTTTAACTAGTACTATAATTATTTGGGTGCTGTCACTAATAGTTCTTATAATATCTATGAACCAAATATCAAATGCAAAATTAATAAACGTTATCGTCAATATGTGTGAAAGATATTGCTTCCGACAGATGAAATGGATATAACAAATAAATATACAAATCAACTTTTATAATTCCATTAAATAATTCTTTCATATATGTTTTGGCATCCTTAATAGCATTATTGACTTTATTTATAAAATATTGGCATTGTCTTCAATCTATACTCAGATATACTGCTTTTAAATTTTGATATGATAAGAGCCATATTACAATTGTTGTTTAAATCTCCATTGATATTTTGTGGTCTTTATAGGTAGATACTTTGTTTTACTAATCTATACTATGTAATTCCTTAATTAACAATTTCATGACTACATATATTACGTTATAATTGCCTTTGTTTTTATAGTAAAATATTGGTTAATCGTATAGATTTCTTTTGGAAACATATATATATATGAATACAAACTAAAAACAAAATCTATTTTTTTTTCCTTTTTTTTTTTTGAAGTAAAATTATTTTATGGTTGCCAGCCAACACGCTCGTTGTCTACGTTTTCATAGACTTTGTTGAGTGGTTAATGTTGTAATAAATAGTCTTTTTTCTTATTAAAAAAAATAACTTCAATCATGCGCTTAAAATCCATATCCGCAAAAATACAACATATCAATTATTTATTAAGATGTATGAATAAGCAGTGTTATTTAATAAAATACTGTTTTCAAAATTCGAGATGCTTTGATTTCTTTGATCGGTTCTTACAATATACTAAATCTTAATGTACTTCTGGTTTTTTTTATTTATTACTATTGTTTTATATTTTTTAAGAAATAAAATAAATCGTGAGCTTATTGTCAAAGACATAATAAAATGAAACAAATCATTATCATCATTTCAATTTCAACATGACTTTTGTCGTTTATCTATTAAACTTTAAGACTTACGAACTACATCTATATCACCAACTGTATTAAAAGTAAGCATGAGCACATTATGTCTTTCTTAAAATTATGAGTAACTTCCCACTTTTGATGAATTTAATAATTCTCTTATTTCCAGAGGAGAGAAAATCGCATATTGCTGTTTCTTCTAAGAAACATTCGTAATAAATTAAGAAATAAACGAATGTATCATATATTGAAACTAAATAAGATATTATTCAGCAATTCTAACTATTAGTAATTCTTATATCAAAAATGTTAAAATTCAGATTTAAAAAAAACAACTTTAAATACTCGTGTATATATAAGATTATATGTGGTTGAAATACACCTACATCGTGATATATATATATATTGGAATGTTTCCATACACCTACATCGTGATATATATATATATTGGAATGTTTCCATTTCAGACAATTTACTCTGCATTAAATGTGATTCCATCCATAAATAAAGAGATAAACAGATAATTTATAGGATATAAGATTAAATATAAGACAAAATGAGAGAAACAGAATAAATAATGTTTAAATGTCTATACACATTCAAATATTTAAGACAGATGAATATGTTCAATATTTTTCAGACTTTGTTAAACGTTGATTTTGATGGAGTGTAAATAAATATTTAACACATTGGTAGCAAAAAGGAATATAAATAATTTAATGCTAAATGTAAAGGAACAAAAATAAACAAATGTGAGACAATTCAGAAAAGTTGGTAATGAATTTTCTTTCTTTTTACAAATAATTCTTTTTGTCTGTGTAAAATTATAAAAAAAGAATAATGGGAAAAGCATTTTAATATCATTACATATTCTATACACATAATAATAATCATACTAGATATTAATAGACCAAATTTGGAATATATCATGATACAAATTAATTGACAAATATCTAAATGGGATTGAATAAAAGCTAATCAAAACACTCAAGTTAATAAGTCTAATAATGCTAAAGCTAGTCAACACTTAGATAATTCCAATATCAATAATAATCAACAATCTGTTGCCATGGCAATCTCCATTTAACAATAAAAGTGGAAATGCCATCTTTATTTATGATTCAATATATTTATATAGACACTAATGATTGCAACTTGACCACATAGATCGAAAAATATTGATACAAAGAATTTTAAATAAACCTATATAAACAAGTAAATAAATGCTGTTGTGAATGTACTACTAAATAATCGATTATTACATTTCAACTGCAATTATAGTTTTTAAATTGCACTCCAACAATGTATTATTTAAGTAATAAGTCTAATATTATGTTCAAAGCACATTAAAATCAGTCAACACATAGACAATTCTAATATCAAGGGCAATCTTAGCCTCCTTTAAAAAATAAAGGTGGAAATTCCACATTTATTTATGATCTAATACATTTATATAGACACTAAAGATTTCCTTGAAAACAGATTGATATTGTTGATTGTTATTGATATTAGAATTGTCTAAGTGTTGATCGATTTTTATGTTACTCAAGATAATGTACCTAACTTAGGTAATGTTTATTGGTAAACATATTAGTTCAAGGAGAAGACATTTAATATAATTTTAAAAAAAACACTCACAGGTATTTAATATAATTTGAAAAACAATCCCAAGAATTAAGCTCCATGAATAATAGGATTAGATGTTCCTATAAATTGCATGGTGTAGATAGGAGAGAGAAAAAATGAAATCAATAATGACAAGCAGATAAAAATTATGCTAAGGCAAAAAATGTTGTGCATAGAGAATAGTTAATCTGTGACAAGTCTAAACATAGCTGCTGTTTTCTCCCAAGTGCAAGCCATCTTCACCAATATATATTTTATACTAATATAGTGTAAAAGCACTTGTAAATGCTACTAAATATACTATGATTCAAGAAAGCATTTTTTAACATAAAGTAAATATGACATTTTTTTACAATAGAATTTTTCAATATGGTGGAATAAAATCCATTTAAGTACACTAACCAGAGCTGATCTGAGCTCTGATTATACATATGTGTGGAAGATGATGATCTAGAACAACTGATGAGTGCTGCTTTGGCATGAAATACATATATTGGAGATCATTTATCTTTATCACATGCATTGATCCTGTGTATTAGTCATATAAGATGGAGTGGATAGCTGAAGAGAGCTTTAAAATCTGTATTTAAATCCTCTCTAATTAAAATATTATTTGTAGTTTAGTGAGGTTATTTTTGATTGTGCAATAATTACTGTAATTAAGGCTTAAATCTTTGCTTTAAATGCAGGAAAAAACTGTAAATCAAAGATATTTTTGTAATACATTTTACTAAAAGACAAAAATTAAAACCAAATATGTTTAGATTTTTGAAAAAATAGTGATTAATAAAGCTATTTGCAACAATCTGATGACAGCAATAAATGGGAAAAAAATATGATTTTGAATTGATTAGTTAGAAAAGACTTATTTTTTTACTTATATTTATAATAGTTAAGTAGATTAATTATATAAAACACTGAATTATCTAAGAAATAATAAAATTCGTAGAAAAAAATTCTAATAAAAAACAGAAATAAACATACATGCTTAAATAAGACAAAAGTTTCTGTGGAGTTTTGAATTTGTGAAGAGGAATGATAGTATGTTATTTGTGATCTTAAGGAATGAACAAGCTTTAGTGTATTTTCAAATGATGAACGTAAATGCTTATTTTAAAAGCAGACTTTCCTATATGGAGGAGTAGACAGAACATTTGGTATTTCCAAATTTTCTGAGAAGTGCCATGCGGCAAATTCTAAATATCAGAAATATATAAAATGAAAGATAAAAACTCAAATTTTCAAAAATTTTATTATATATATATATATATCAAGAAAATGTCAAATTTACAATTCCTTATAGTGACTATAATGAGATGTAAAAATGAATCTGATTTATTTTTACATAATCTGAAGATTTGTTGTTTTTGAAAAAAGAAAACAAAATTTAAAAATATCAAAAGCATTGCTAGTAACCCAACTATATATTTAGATAAAATTGGGCCTGAAGATAGAAAGGTATTTATGCTTAATTTGAATGATATTAAGAACTCTCTCGAAGTAAAGTAAATTTAAATGTTCTATTTTCTAAAAGCAATCATGAAAATATTGTTAGTTTTAAAATTATGTTTTTTAGAAATATTTCTTTGGGATATCTATTTACATATATAGTTTTAAATTGTATATTTGAGATAATAATTATTACACACATATATGTGTGTGTGTCGCTATGCGTGTGTGTGTGTGTGTATTTATAGAAAAATAGTAGGTAAGTCTAAGATAGGATGGAATAAAAAAACATATTTCCCCCCATATTACTTTCAAAAGGTAAATAATTTTTAAGTAAAAGTTAAACTTACTTAATTTATCAAATAGTTTTAATTATTAAATGGAGAAAAAAAATGTATATCATTTAAATTATTAACTAAAAATGTTTTATATTCAATGTGTTAGAGGATTTACAATTTTAAAAAATGGCAAGTGTATTATAATACAAAGTTAAATGTTATGTAAACTTACAAGTATGTGTGATCATTAGTACCACATGTAAGCTTTTTTTCTTATTTGGGAAATAATTAATTCTTTGCACTAAGTACATAGAACAAAATAATTACTGGTTAATAGCTGATTTTTTATAAATGTATATGTTAAGGAAAGTAAGATATCTATCCACGCGTCTGTGTTTAGAGCAGAAAAACATAATGAAAAATATTTTGTTATAAAAAGTGTACAAATAAGTTATTATTACGATAAGAAATAATAAAAGTGAAGATTAAATGATTAAGAAAATATTTATTTTGTGAAACCTACACCATTTAGTTTTGAGAAAGAAGTTGTTCAAGTTAATATCATTACGCTAAGTGTTTGGAGATTTTTAGAATAAATGTCAGTTTCCTGAATATATAAATGATGTTATATTTGGAAGTTAAGTTAAAGAAAATATAAGAAATATCCAGAGTTAAGTAACAATAAAAATGCAGCAGATATTTGAATATAAGTGTTTTTGAATCAACTTTCTGTCTGGGATAAAATATTTTTGGAACATGAGTATTTTCATATAAAGTGGGAAGTATTCACATATTTAATAATTAAAAATTGGCATTTACTTAAATCATTAAAGATATAATTACTATACATTATGAGCATTCTAATAAACTAACTGTTAATCAAAATATAATATCCTATTGTTGACCATAAAGATAAAAAAATGTGCATACTTGCTTAAGATTTAAAGTAAAATATTTTAATGAGATCACATTAATAAAGTTGTGCATAGTATGATTAATATGGATATATGTGTATATATGCCATGTTCTGTCAGCATACATCTCCTCAAAAATATTTAAGATTGCCAAAGAAGATTTGAATCAAAATCTAAATGTATTAAAGATTATAAAGATATTTGTAAAATTGCTGATACTGATAAAATAATTATATTAACAAGTGGTAAACCTTATTCAATTGAAAGTATATTATAAATGTACTAGTTATAATTATATGTACTTATTCAATATAAATATATTCATAAATTTTATATTTTTATTTCATTTGTTTTGTGTTGTTTATTATTTTAGAGGTAAACAAAAGATTGAAAATATCAACATGAATCCAAAAAGTCAATACCAGACTAAAATAAAAATATGGCATCTATATATTGTGGACATCTATTTGATAACCAATGAAATTAAATAGGTGACACTAAGATAGTCAATCATAATTAAAGACATTACACATCCATTCTCAACTTTTTTTTTTGGGTGATGATTTGCTTTAAAGTATATTCATAGACCATTCATTAAACTCTTGCCTGATGATGATTTGTTTATGAGGCATTTATTAATCATTAAAAGTTAAAAAAAAGCCATTCCAGTCTTTTATAATATATATTTAATATTGCTTAGGAATTGACAAAAATTATAACATCATTAATTCAAGAGCTTTAGTAATTGTATCTCATTACATCATTTTGTTATACTTTGCTTATCATTTCTTATTAAGAATTTTAAATTAATGAAATCATGTAAGTATTTAAAAAATAAAATCAAAATGTTCTAGTTGTTATATAAATGTATAAAAAATATTTTATGTGTGACAATGCACCTAATTTTAAAATAATAATATTTTTTGGAGATTTAGCTCTTATTAAAAATAAAAACATTATAATGCATCATATAACTTTAAAAAAATATATAAATGTATTGTTGTTTGATTGTAAAAAAAATTTTTTCAGAAGCAATAGATTTTGTAGCAAGCAGTTTTTACTTCAAAAAATATTGCTATAAGCTGTTTTAAAAAAAAAATAAGTAATTTGATATTAAGCTAATTAAAAATAATGATATAAAAAACCTACATAATAAAAATGCTTACTTAGCTAAAGAAGATAGAGATAGCAAATTTACTACTTTTGAAGGAGGTATTTTTAGGAATAATGTAAATGAAAAATTAATCGCACAGTTATAATTTTAGATAAAAAAATTAAGTTCCATCTATAACAAAATCTTGCTAATACAGAAGCCAAAATTGTGTAGAATAATAAAATTTTATTTAGAAATAATCACATTATGAGATCATTAAATTTAAGTAGAAGATAAAGTTGGCAAACAAGATAATCCTTACAGTTTTATTTTTGATTTTAACAATAATGATTCAATAACATTTATTAGTTTTTTTTTAAAAGCGCAAAATACTTTAGGATGTAACGAGTCTTTTCTTTAATTGAATAATTGAAAAAAAAAAGTACTTGTATAGAATATATATTAATAAGTCAATAAATCAATAAAATGTAATGTGTTTTATTTAAAAATAAACATTATTATGTAAAAATTATAATATTATTATAACAAAAAATCGTATAAATTATAATCAGCAAATAGATTTACTTGTTGATTTCTTAAAAGTTTCAATTTTATCTTTTTATTAAGTATGTATTTCATGATTTTTGCTTAATCAAATCTACACTGATTACAGGAAATTAAGTTCCACTTCTAACTCTCATAGCCATTAAATAGAAGTTTCATTTTTGCAGAGACCATGAATGATCCTGAATTTATTGTTGACCCTGTAAAAATAAACTTATTTAAAAATTTATACAAATTATATATGCCAAAATTTAAAATTATAATAATTCACACAAATTATGGCTGAGGAAATTAAGCTTATTTACTTTCTTTATTCAGGTGTTTTGATTGAATAATTAAGTAAATGTTTGATTCCTTGCCATTAATGGTAAGTATGATATAATTAATTACATTGTATATTTTTACTGAATATATGTGAAGATAAATCAGCCATTGTTAAAAATACTCTGAACGTACTAGAAAATATTTATTGTAGTAATAGTTAAGTGTATATGCAGAAATGTAATTTGAATTTGTTTTTTTTTAAATATCAGTATTCAAGTATAGAATATTCAAATACAAAAAAAAACATTTTAATTACAATTTCAAGTACTATCAGACAGATTTCAAGATGATCAGTATTTGAAATTACTTTAAGTATAATTTACTATATATAATTTTCAAAAAATGAAGACAATGTTCAAGTTTATTTCTAAAATTTACCGACTTTGGAATTAATTAATATATTTTTTTCTATTTTTTACAAGTTATTTTTTTCTAAAATAAAGTAATTCATTAGTAAAGATTAATTTTAATGCTTTCTTCCTTGGAAAATTATGAATTTATATAGAAAACAACTCTCTGAAATGGTATTACTTCTATGATAACTTCTTGTATTTTTTTGATTGAAGATAATTTTATTAATGTCTTTAATTATTTTCAATTAACTTTTACTATTTAAAAATTGAAAAACTTTTTTAAAAAGGCTATTTTTTCAAAAGGACTCATAAACTGAAATTACATTTATGAAAGTGTTTTATTCTTAATTTTATTGTGACTTTAGATAGTAGGTGATATTGTAGAACATTTCCTACACAAGGTAGACAAATTTTTTTTTTTTTATTCCTACATGGAGTGAAACTGAACATTAACATTATCACATTCTCAATTTACTTGTTTTTCTATTACAGTACTTTTGATTATTTTTTCTTCATTTGTGCATATTTACATGTATGTGACTTTAATAATTGTTTATTTATTTACTTTGAATATATATGCAAAAAGTATATGTATCTGTATAAACAAATATTTTCCTGTCTTATTAGCAACCACTTCACCATTTTACAAAAGGTTATAATCGAAATAAAACATTTATCTAACTCACCACATTTTTTTCTTAAGTTTTAATCCTCACTTGGAGTATGATGTTTAATATGCTTATACTAATAATTAGGTGGATCAAAAATGTATTACTGTTTATGAATAAAAATGATTATACATATTATAGTAAGTTAATTAAATATTAAATAAAAGTAAGAGCCCTTTTTAAAAGAGTCCATTGCAAAGGCTCTTGTTTACCAGTATTCCAAGTACATGCCAAATGCCGATTGCTAGATGATTAATATTTGAGTATTTTTCCATCCATCTCTAGTTCAAGATTAAACTTGATATTATTAATTGATCAATGTTGCAAAATTAGCTAAATTGGTTTTGGGTCAGCGATCTAAAGCACAAATTCTAGGTCCCCTCAAATTAAATTAATTTCATTCAGTCTGGATTTTATTTCTAGGTGATAGGTTGGCATTTGGATGTACTATTTATGCATTGCAATGCCTTTCAAACACAAAGTATTATTTTTTTAATGTCTTAGTATAGTCATTAAAAAATAATATATTTTTTTTATAAAAGTAATCAACAATCCAACAATTTAGTGCACACTTTATTATTAGTTGGCGATTGTTGTTATAGGTGTTTTAAATGGATGTTTAGAAACAATGCGCTTCAAATTTGAAGAATAACTTCAAAATTGACAATTATATATATATATATATATATATATATATATATATATATTTATATATATATATATATATATATATATATATATATATTAAACACAAGATTGGATAAATTTATATTTTTATGAATTCAAAAGTATGTGAAATAACTATCAATGATTTTTCTTTTAATACTTTTAAGAAGTAACTGCTTTAGTAATTTAATATTTTACAATTTGCACTCTCATTTTATATAAATTATCAATGTACTTAACAGCAAATAAGTTTAAAAATAAAATCAAAGAACGATGCTTGTTTGTTTTTGGTGCGTTTCATACTAGTTTTAACATTATCAAATATTTCATAAAAGTTTTATCCAAACAAAAATTGATTAAGCAAGACATTACATAAAATACTAACTATTAACGTTTATTTAAAAATTATAGAACTTGGCATTTTTACGTCTCTTAAAATTAATATTAATTAAGGTTAGCCATGGATTCGATTAAAATATTTCATAGATATTAAATCTGATTCTTATTCTTATGTAACATATTACTATTTGATGATTGTAACATCATTCGTGATTGGTGATCCCTTACAATCATTATCTTAGTTGAAACAGTGATGTGCAGTAGATGATCAATTCCTACCATATACTATTCATTTTTCTTCATACATACATGTATAGGGATAGATATGTGATGGTTGGTCACTATATGCTATACACAAGGTAGACTGTTAATTCTTCTCAAAGGCATACAGTTATCACATGTATTTGTTCTTATATACCTTGTAATAGAGATGTAATCCCTGTACTATATTATTTTATTATTTATTGCATACTAACATCATAACCTGTAATTGATGACAATAGTCGATTAATAAGATCAGCCTTACTTTATAAGCATGTGTCAGATAGCATTAGTACAGCAATGATGGTAGTTAAAAACAGATACATAACTATGCAGTAGCTTGGAATCCATTCAAACAATTAACATTAATAGTATTCATTAATAGTATCAAATATAAATTATTTTAAATTATAGATTGTTATAACACTATATATTATATCTAGGCATAATTAAAAGTAAATTAATTTAATAAAATTTGGAAAGGTTTATTTACTTTAAATTAAATGTATAATTAAATAAAGTCACACCAGTGTATGTTTTGTATTGTATATGGATGAATTTTTGGCAGTTTGTAATCTTTATTTGCAATCAACAATGTTGCTAGTTAGTCTAGAGTCCACTTGTTTTTTTTTTCTCTGACCTTAGTGGGCTTTTTAAAAAAAGGCATTCTGTGACATCAGAATGTGGATGCACATGTGTATTGTCTTCGGATGATTTTCATGTGGGTTAATCAATCACTCTAGTATCTAAATAAGTAATTGCCACACAAGTAATAGGATCGCTAAAATTGACTTTTGCTTGCGTGGTTAAATATCTTGGGATATTTTTTTAGAAAATTATATTCACTTTTCTTTAGACTGTGTTAATCTGAATATGTGTATTAAGCTAATCAAAAATAAAATTCTATATTTATATGGTATCATCTATAAATGATATCTAAAGGCTAAAAGTATTGACTCATTTCTGGCAAGTTAGTTTGAATATTTGTCCTTTATATATGCACATCCACACAAAATCTATATATAAATATAAAATTGATTTAATAAATTTCAACTATTAGAATAAAATGTGGACAACAATAGTTGACAATTTTGTCAAGAAATTTTACTTCAAAATGTTAAAGTAAATTATTCATGAAATAAAATAGAAAATAGAAAATTTGCAAGATTTTTTTTATTTAAGTAGATATTTAAAATTTAAATATAATACAAAAAAGTCAGGAAAGTAAATTCTGCTCATATTCCACGATAAAATTTGTTTATATAAAAATGTGAACAGCTGTAATTTACTTTTACATAGGCATACTTTCACATTTTCAAATTTATATGTATATTTTGTTATTGGATTCTTTATCTTATGGCGCAAAAACTCATATCCTTAACTCTATTCATCATATGTAATAAATATGTGCGTGTTTGTATTATTTGACAATATAATTTATTTTTTTTAATTTATTGTGATTTCTCAATTCGGGCAAGTTGTAAAATTTTTGAGTTAATACAAGGTTTCATAGCAATTTAAAATTATGAAATGCGTAGACGCGCACCCTACAAATACTTTAATATATATTACTTATTATTGTTTTTTTTTTTTAACTTTTTCGTTTCTGATACTAAAATTATATAGAAGTAATTTGCTTTTAATTAATTTTATTAATAACTTTCAGGGTTTTAAAATATGACAAACAATAATATTTTAAAAACTAGAAAACGAAGAGCTAAATTTTGAAAAAATGAAAATAATTTTACTTTTAATGAAGAATTTGCAAGGAAAGTTTAAAATCAGATTTGTCAAACAAAGTTAAAAATCTTTGATAAAATATGCTGTGATGAAAAAAACCACTGCTATGATATCGGCATATATATATGTGTGTGTATGTGTGTGTGTGTGTCAAGTATAAAGCATCATTATATGTTTCAACACTATGTAAAAAATCGTTGAGGTTCTTCCTGATTTCTCCTTTTTTTTTCCTAAGAGCAATATTGATTAGTGGTATCCATACATTGTATTTAGTTAGACTATGTTGGTTTATGGGATTATTTGCCATTGTCATGTGAGAAGTTTCTTTGAATTTTTTTCTTTATAACTTTTCTACTCTATCCAATATTTTTGTATGTTTTCCAATTGAACATATGTTTATTGGTACATACATGGTCTGCTATCTTAGGTACATCTGTTTTCCACTCATCATCAGTTTGTGATGTTACAATCACTTTTCAATGGTGCAACTAGTCTCATTAATACACATTCTTTCATATTCACTTAGTAATTTATAGATGCAGTTTTAGCTTTTCAGCATTTGAACTTTAGGATTTGTGGATATCAGAATTCCTTATAGAGTGGTGTAGCTCTGGATAGATGTTATAATGATTGCATATTTTTCTTAATTTGTCTGCTATTTTTATATGTATGGATACACTACAGTAGCAATAATTGTTTTCATCTTTATATGGTTCTTTTTGTCTATTTAAAAATTTATTAAAAGTAGCTGATGGATAAGATAATGTTGTTGTTGTTTTTTTTTTTATAAAAGTTTGTTTTATATAGATCTTTCTTTTTTTAAAATCACTGGTTTCTGAACAAACTTCTTTTGATTGGTTTCATAGTCATAATAAAATTTCATGCTTTGTGTTTTTGGTGGTATTGGAATAATAAGTATTTTCTTGTATATGTGGGTTTTCTATAAACTGTAGTTTCGATTTTTCCATTAGGGAATCTTGTCATAACACCATCTAAGAAAGCCAATTTTTGTTCTTGTCTGACACTATAGTAAATTTAATTGAATAGATTATATTGATAATATGTCTCCAGAAAATTTGTAGTAGTTTTTCATTATGTGGTCATATAACAAATGTATCATCAACATAATAAAGCCTGACTTTAGTTGGATATTAGATAGATTTTATGACTGCTATTTCAAGTTCTTCTATATAAATATTCCAAATCAGGCATATCAATGATGTGCCCATAGATGTTTCTTGATTTTGTTGGAAGAATTCTGTGTTGTACTACAAATAGTTATTGTTATATAGAATGTTAATAGTTAGTTCTATTACATAATCAATAGGAATTGTTCTGATTTATAAGCTATTATCACCATTTAATCATGTTCTTACGATAGATAATGCTTCTTTACATGTTGCAGAATTTAAAGTGGTTCTATTTAAAGTTAGATATATTCACATCATAAATTACTTTATTACATATATAGATTGTTTACTGCTCATTACAAAGTCAAACAAATAAAAACTATTTAAATTTGTTTTTAAAAAAGAAATCAATCAGTTAAATCAATTTAAAAAAAGCAATGTGATAATTAGATTGATTAGGATTCACTTCTGTCTTAATTATAGAAGACAATCTCCTGGAGGACCAATGCCATTTTATTATAATAATATTGCCATGTACAAAGGTGTGAGAGTATATTATTTACGGTAACATCTACTACATTTATTGTTTTATATTTAAGGTATTGTGATATTTATAAATTATAACCATACATGATAATTTACATTATTGGAAAATTATATATAAAGTACCCATTTATAATATTAATCAGAATCATTATGAAGACACTGTGACATTACTAAAATATTTTTAAACGTCCTCATACATAATGAAGAATTTTTCATAGTCATATTTAAAAAATATTGGCATACTTAGTATTTGTAAATATATATTGAATAGAAAATCTTGATTTTCATTTTTAAAAAAACCTCTTATAGTATTTGTTTATGATGAAATAAATACTCAAATAGATAGTAGTAGACAGATCAGTAATATTAGTTAAGTCAAACTAAACATATATATATATATATATATATATATATATATATATATATATATATATATATATATATATATATATATATATATATATATAGATAGATAGATAGATAGATATACATATATATATATGATTCCTTTTTAAATTTTTATAGCATTACTTAATAATTAATGTCAACTTACTAAAATTAATAATTTTATTTGTTACATATTCAGCTTATTAATATGTGACCAGGTACATTTTAGCCTTCAACCTTTAATTTCACTTTGTACACAACATTATTCAGTACTTCCATATTAGTCCTGTGACACAGAGCACATATTAGACTTGTTGTGCATTTTCACATCTGTGATAAATGTGTAGCATTGTGACTAGATCAAATAAATCCTGCAATATTGTTATCTGATCTTGCATAAAAACATGATGTTTATCAGATCTCTGATCTGGAAATAAAAGATTTATTTTTTTCAAAAAACATTTTTTTTTTCACAGTTATTGTCAAGATTTCATTCTGACAACAGAATGATTTAAATTATGTTGCATTTTTCTTTGTAATTATTGTCATTTCCATTTCATTATTGCTTAATTTATTTGATTTTAAGTTAGTAAATAACTGTACTTTCCCAAAACGTCAAAGAATTTGGGGTTCAGTTTTGAAATGGTATAATAAGCAACAGCAAAGAACATCACACCAACACATTTATTGATATTAGGCTGAATTTATGTGGCATAGATGTCATAATATGATAATAAATTCATTTTCATAATGAACAAAATAAAAAAATGCTACTAACATGCATAATTAATGAAAGTGTTACATTTTTTTTTTTTTTTTTAAAAATACATCCATTTATTATTATTTTTTGAAAAAATCTCATTCAGGCAATATACTGTGCAATCATAAGTTCATTGTGGAGAGAAAAAAAATTTACTTGAAGTTTCCATTTTCTTTGAAAAATTTGATTGACTTAAAATAAAGTACAACAGACAACTTAGATTTATTCATTGTGACAATTCCTGTTATATATTGCACAGTAAGTAGCATATGTGTATATTTTATGCTTTTTTAAATAATGTGTTAAGCAATTTTTGTAATTTAGTGATTATTTTGTCCATACTTAAGGTACCATTTGGGACTTATATAATGGATCTCATATTTTACATATTTATTGTTTCAAAATATACTGTTTAATATCGATTTTATTGTCAAATTCATATATTTAGCATTGTTATAAATGTATATTCCACATCAAATTTAAAATTTGTTTTTATAAAATGTTGTATATATTTCTGTATGGCAAATTAATATTTTTTTGTTCCTAACTCTTGATAAAAATATTCGTTTTAAGATTGGTTTTTTTCTGAAATTCATATCATTAGTACTTTCAAAAAGAATTTTATTATTGCTATAAAAATTATTACATTTACTCTTTTGAGTCATTTTGCATATATATGTTTATATTGTGAGTAAAAAAAGATAATATGGTTATATACATATGGGGAACAGGAAGAAGGGAATAGTTGGCCAGTGTTTTTTTTTTTTTAATAATACAAATTAATTCCATTAAAGAAGTCTCTGAGTGTTTTATGTAGTCCATTTGGAACAATTGATTTCTTGGTATTTTGTTGTTCAAGAAGGTCAGCTGTCTTAACAAAATGATCTCTATTTCCTATGTGGTTTGAAGAGAAAGGTTCAGTTCCTTCCATGAATAATTATAGGGATGTTGGGATGCTGTGGATTTTGAATAGTCTCCAAGTATTCTCATAAAGCAACTTTGTTGATATAATTTCATCTTTTTTTTTAATCTTGTTTAAAGTACTGATGAATATTGTCATTGCATTCGGTGGTGGGATATTGAAGGTGATTTTGCATCTAGTTATCCACAGTGAGTATATAATAAAAGTCGATATTCTTATGTGAATGAAGTTTCGGTCTTTCATGCAATCTTTAATAGACAGCATCTTATAAAAGTCCATTGAGGTATTTTGGGCTATCATTAGCCTTACAGATGTCAAGCCAGTACAGGATAGAATCATATGCTCAAAGGTTTCTTCCTCTCTATTACAGACAGGACAGCAAGGATCTATGTTTTTTATAAATCTTCTGTAATGGAGGAAATAGTTTGTTGGAATTGCATTCAAGTTAGCCTTAATTAAAAAATCCAAGAACTTTGGCTCCATCCATAAGAATTTGAATAGTGTAGTAATTTTTTGATTTGTTACTCCAAGTTTTGGTCTTAATTGTGAAGGTTGGGGGTTCATTAATGAGTGGGCGGTCCATATGGAGATTTTGGTAAGAAAGCACTCGGAGGAGTTGCCATTGAATTTGTAAAGATGGGAGAGGATTTGGTCTATCCAAGAGGACTTCTCAGGTGGAGGCGTATCTGTGGGAGTTATTGGTTCTGTTGCAAGGATGCTATCATATTTTTGTATCAGGTTGACTACCACTGTGTGTGCTTTTTGATAGAATATTGCCTGAATGGAATGAAGGGACATTCCATTCTGTTTTCTATGGAATTGCATTTTTGCTGTGCTGATGGATGAAGTACGACCCTTCCAAAACAGTCGTGCACATAGTCTGTAAACTTTGGATAGGAATATCTTGGTGATGGTAATGAACGGGAGATAATAGGCAATCTTGGCCATTACTTTCATATTTAACAGAGCGACCTTGCCCTGCAGAGATAAATAGACCTTCGAAAGCCCCTGTGTAAGGTGGTCAGCTTGTTCAATGATGGTATTCTGAATACTTTTGGTCATGGCGAGTTGAGATTTATATATAGGGAACCCCAAGAAATTTTGGGGCTCTGCAAGAAATTTGGAATGGATTTTTTTTCCATTTAATATTCGCCATGTAGAGGATTTGCTGTGATTAATGTGTAGTTGAGATGAGCTAGAAAATTTGTCCAGTAAAAGGTAAAGCGGTTGGAGATACTTATGTGATGGAAGGAATATTATGACATCATCCATATATGCAATGGAGGTGATGGATTTCTTGATTCTTGGTATATGAATTCCAGGGAGGGAGTCTTCTATAGACCTTAAAAGAGGGTCTATGTAGCATGAAAATAGCAATGCACTAAGCAGAGACCCTTGAGGTATGGAGCGCTTAGGCATGAATCCATCTGTTAAGGTTCCGTTAAGTGTGAGGTGAATGAATCTGTTATATAATAGGTTATCTAGTATTTGTATGATCTGGGAAGGAATGTTGTATTTTCCTAGAAGTTCAAGCAGGATGTTGGGATTCACTGTGTCAAAGGCCTCAGCTATGTCAATCTGGACTGCAATCGGTTTTGATAGTCTATTAGATCTGACATAGTCGAGGAGTAATTTAACTTCTGTCATGGCAGTAAGGGTTGATGAACCCTTTTTAGCATATTGATTTTTTGAAATGTTATGAATGATTTTGGACTCTATTTTCTCTTTAATGACTCCTTCTATGATTTTGAATAAGATAGGAGTCATTGATATCGGTCTAATGCTGTTGATGGAAGTGGGTTCCTTGTTTTTCTTCAAGAACGGCACCATTGCAATAGGGTAAAGATTAGGAATTACCCTTTTTTGTGTTGAGAGGTGTTTTATCATTCCCATTACAATCGGAATCATAATGTTGCTAAGATGGAGAAGCATAAACTTAGGTATGGCATGTATACCAGGATGTACATGGTCAGGTAGGGCTGCTAAGCGATTCTTTATGTCAGTCTCTGTGATGCCATGTTTACCTATTGGAAAAATGTCATTCCAAGAGAGATCAACTCTGGGTTCACAATTTTGTAATCTTTCTTTAAAGGAAGATTCAATTTTCTGAAGCATATGAATTCCAGTATAATTGGAACCACTGATGATGATTGTTGAGGGCGTGGATTGTTTGGGTTTGTATCCTAATGCCCAATGAAGATATGCTCTAGTCCAACAATGCTGATTAGGTAGGTATATTTTGGATCTTTTAATTGCTATGTATTCTGCAATGGCCACTTGTTTGGTCTTATATTGATGCTTAAGGTTAAGCAACCTTTCCAATGGCTCATTGTCGATGTTGAATGCATTGATTTGGTGAGAGATTTGTTCCAGCTCATTAAAAAGCATTGTAGGCCCTTTAGATCTTCTGGTGTGTTGTACTATGAGTGACTGTAGAATTCCCACAAGAGAGAACCAAGCTTCCTCCGGAGGTCTAGTGAGTATGTCAATTTTTTGAAAAAGAATGTAGGCCTTGGAGAATACCACCTCAGTTGTGGAGGCATGAGTGAGGACTCTTATGGTATTGTTGGTGCTTATTGTAGGGAAGTTTTGAAGCTGCAGGTCTGCAACTATTGCATGGTGGTCTGTAAAGGCTGCTGGCTGAAGATATGCTTCAATACAGAAGTGAAATTCTGCTGTATAAAATAACAGGTCTATTAGGGTGTGATAAACTTTCGTGTGAAATGAAAAAGCATTAGGAGGGAAATACCCTCTACCATCCAGAAATCCTCTGTTGAGGAGATGAAGATATTTTTTGTCATATTCTTCATAGGATAGATTAAAATCTCCTATTAATATAGCAGGTGCATTGTTATTGGAAGTCAGCATATTTATAGTGTTGATAATTCTTAGGTGAACTTCTTTATTATTGGGGGCATATACATAAAATGAGTTTATGTTACTTGATCCATATGTTAAGTTCAGAGCAATCAAGTTGTTGTCTTCGTAGAGCACTTTAAATTTATTGGGAGGGCACTTCTTGTTAATAAGCACTCCAACTCCTCCGGCAGCGGAGCTATTGATGGCTAATTTTAAGTAACCAAGTTTGCTAAGCTCTGTCTGGATATTATGGTTGGAGTGCTGGTGGAATTTGGTTTCTCCTAAGAATAAAATGTGAGGAGAAATAAAGGAAAAAAATGCCTAATGGCATATACACGAGTGAGGGTGTTTAGACCTCTCACATTGATCCCTACTACTCTGCACGGCAGGTTATCCATCAACTCTTAGATCGCTAGTAAGTACCGCTTGTGGGCTGTTTAAGTTTGGAGAGGCAAGTTCAGAGGATTTAGGTGAGGGAACCATGTGAGCAGATGCAGGAGGTTGTAGGCTATAGGTAGAAAGGTCTTCTGTATTGGTGTCTGTTGGCTTAGAGTGAGAGTCCTGTGTATTAGAGTGTTTTATTTTCCTTTTTTTATCTTGCATAGTATTTGAGCTGTTGTAAGAGTGATTTTTTATAGTTTTATTTAAGTCGAAATTGGTTGAATTCATAGCAGTCTGTTCATCTTCCTCAGAACTGCTTTGTGCAAATTTTGTTGACTTTCTTTTTTGTTGTATAAGGTTTGTGTTATGTAATCCATATCTGTTTCTCTGTCTGGATTAATCTGTATGTCATTGGCTTCATCTAACATTGACGAATTCTGATGTGTGATATTTTGTGCTGGTTTTTGCATATGTTTCATGTTGTGGCTTGTGCTGGATGGTGTGGGTAAGTCAGAGTGTGATTGCTGTACCCAGGATGGTTCTAAGAAATCTTTTGTTTGTTTGTTTTGGGAATTATAAGTATTTGAGCTTGTGGTAATATTTATTAAGTGTTTATCAGATGGCAAGTCTAGTTTAAGTTGCTGCCTTGTTTGGTCTCTGTAGCTGTTAGGAAAACCTTTTGAATTAATTTGTGATGAGTTTTGAGAATTTGAGGCATGTCCTGTGGAGTTTTTTGAATTCGGATAAGTGGTTGTTTTTTTATTCCGATTTTCAACAATTCTGAATTCTTCTGTGGTGTGGGTTTGTCCAGAGTCATCTTCTGGAATAAAGTGTAAATCGGATGTATGCTGATTCTTTGCCTGATAATAATTTGCTGCTGGCATTTGTGTGATCTATTTTTCTTATGACCACAATGAGTGCAGATTTGGGCTATACAGTCCTTTATATGATGCGTGCGGAGCCCACAGTAGAAACACTGTGGTCTCACTCCGATAAATGTAAGAATCATTGGCTCTCCATTAAGTTTTAACGTTGTTGGTATATCTGTTGGTTTGGAATTTTTATTTAAGTGTATATTAAATGATGCGGTGTTTGATAGTATGTGCCCATCAATTGGGAGATATTTAAAATTGGAAATTTTGCCAAAATCAGCGAGAAGTTCTTGTAGTTGAATGCCATCGAGACCCATTACGCAGTTTTTTATTTTTCCTATAAGCGTTGCAGTTCTATTTAGATCTATATAAGTGATAAACCTATTCTGGATAATTTTATACGTGTTACGGAAGTTATTTCTGGCGCATATGAAGTATTGTTATAAATGTTATACTTTTTTGTGTAAATGTCATATATATTTATATATGGCAAAGTAACATTTGCGACTTGTATAATGGTATCTCATATTTTACATACTGATTATTTAAAAATTTATAGTTTAATATCGATTTTATGGTCAAATTCATATGTTTAGTATGGTTATTAATTTATATTCCACACCATATTTTATATTTTTCCTGTGAAAGTCATATATATTTCTGAATGGCAAATTAATTAATTTTTTTAAGTGTTGTTAAAATTATATTTTTTAAGATCTTTTTTTTTTTTGGTAAATTGCATTCAAAACTGTTATATTTTTTGCATGAAAGTAGTATTTTTATTTCTGCAACATGAAGTATCTGTTGATAAGTTTGTAAATCTTGGGGAAATATCATGTACACGATTTGTGTACATGTTATCTTGGTCATATCACAAGATTAGAAAGTTATCAATGAATTTATACAAATGTGACAAGGCACAGCATATCTAATACATGCTTCATGTCACAGGACTAATACATAAGTACTGATTATTCTAATTCTTTTTCCAATAAATATTTAAATAATATATTTCATTTTAGTGGTTTGAGAGCAAATGTAGTCCATGGAAAGGTTAGATTAATAGAGGAGTCAGTTGACAAGATTTATAAAAAAGGGTTAGTAAAATTTATTAAGTGGCCATTTATTATTAAATGAAAATAATAAAGAGATTTCTTTATGTACGTGTGTATATGTTGATATAAATTCATAAATAAAAAATATTGTGGTTAACAAATATGTTTGTAAATATATATATCCAATAACTATAATTTGACAACTTAAATTTTATTTTTAGATTTTAATTTTTTAAAAAAAGATAAATGCTTACAATATAAACACACACACAGGGGTAAAGAAATGATTATTTATTGATGATATGTAACAATGAGGGCCAAATTTTAAATAAAAAATTGTAAAAGTTTGCAATGTTGGTTATCTGTAAAAATTAATTAGTGCAGATATAAGAATGCCTGTTCCTTGGGAAGTATTACAAAGAATGAAGTGAAATGATTTTTTAGACCGACCATTTATATGTTAACTGCATTCAGAGGCAATATCACAAAAGAGACTTGGCTGAACCTGTAAACAAAATGTTATTTTTATTTTACAAAAAAAGGATAATGTAATTAATAATGTCTACCTAATACTAAAATTTGCACTGATCCAGTCATCAATAATTTCAGAAAGTGTAATATCAATTCTCCTGGTCAAAATTACTTTTTAAGGGAAAATAAAAACCAAAGTTTTAATTTTGAGTGAAATGTGACAAAAATCAGACTGATGCCTCTAGAAATTGTCTATTAACTACTATATATAATTTACCTCAGTTGCTTCAGGAAAAAAGAAACAAAATAATTACAGCTATAAAATATGCATATTTTTTATTAAGAGAAATTTATTATGCAATACAAATCTACATTTTGACATTACATGCTATTACAGTATAATATAAATTGTTTATTTTGTTACACTACGGTTTCATATGTAAATCATTCAGCTTTAATGTATTTACTTCTATGTATGTAGTTGCTTCTCCAGCAGTTCAATTCTGTAGCTTTAGCGATCGTCTTTTTGAATTAATATTTAATAAATGAGCTCTTATATTTAAACATGTGTTTTCTAATTAGTTGTTAGGAAGGACTATAAGTATAAACATTTTTATAGCTGCTTTTGAACATTATAAAGAAAGAAAAATTTTAATGGTTTGAGAGTATAAACTTTAATAGTAGATTAATATTAGATATAAGGAGGGCGAGTGTTGAAATTGCATTGGTAATTACCTGTTAGTTTTTATTTGTTTGCTAAAAAAGAGAGAAATAAATCATATTTAAAATAGGACAATTTAAAATTTTGAAATGTCTATTGCTTAAAATAAATACACTTTTAAAGGAGTCTTAAATATCACATTATTTTTATATGCATGTGGTTGTGTATGTATTTGTATGAACTATATACAATAATTAATTTAGATAATACTAGTATTTGGAAGGTGTGTATTATGAAAAGTGATAGTAATATTGACTAATATAATATTTTTTTGCTAAATAGAATTATTTAACCACATAACTTTGATTCAATTGTTGTAATTTAGTCAGTTTATTTTAGATGGAGGTAGTGACCAGACAGCATTACTGTTATTTGCCTATTTATAAAGGAGGTCTTCCGATGAAGAGCTCAAGGCACTGAGTTAGACCAGGGGATATTTATATGTATAATAACAACATTTCACTCTTTTTACACTTTAAAGCAAAATATATTTATTTATTCTTTACAGTTTCCACTGTTCTTAGCAGTCTTCATCAGATCTGCAAAATTTAAACATTTAATCAATACAACAATATTTTATACATATAGCAATTATAATCTTGCAATTTTATCAACTTAATTATTAACATCACTTTATTCATTAAACTTACTATTCTATAACTTTTAACTATTTTATTCCTGCTTCTTTCATTTACTTAATTTTTATAAAATTATTTTTTAAAAAATTTATATATATATATATATATGATCAACAGATGGCATTTTTACCAAAAACACATAGGTTGTTTATAAACGATAAGTGATAACTATTTTCATTTAGCCCACTTTGTGATCTGAAAGTGGGAAACGAAAGAGATAGTTAATTTGACTTGTTTTATGTAAACAACGTGATGTGTTTTAAAGATCTGTTGATCATAAATACAAGCGTCAGCAGGTTTTAACATGATTAAAACTTGTTTTTGTTTTTCATATATATATATATATTGTTTCTTATCTTATTTTCTACTTTTTCTCTATCTTATCATCCTTCCTACTTTCTTTTCTTTTTATGTATAACTCTCTTTATTATCTATTGTACAAACTACTTGTTTATTTTATTTATTTATTTTAGTTTTCACTTTTATTTTTTACCCTTTATATATATATATATATATATATGATTTTATTTTTTATACTAAGATTGTTTTTTAAAGCCTTTTCTCTATTAATATTTGGTTTTGTCTTTTTTATTAACCCTCCCATAAAGCAGTAAACCTTTCACACATTTCAGCATTTTCTGACTTTTTTTTTGTTCCACACATCACTGTAAAATATATGATAAAATGATTACTTATCAGAAAATAATAAATTTGACTTCATTTGATAGATATTTGTGTTTATTACTGAAATAAATTTTAAATGTTCACATATTGTTTCTGTAAATATTAAAAAAATGAGATTGCAATCAAAACTATGTCATCGTTTCTAGAAAAATTATTTTCAGTTTATAAAATCAATGAAATATTTTTAAATTTTTATTATTTTTAAACATCCAAATGAATAATTATTTATTTCTCTTATATCTAATAAATGATGCTTTAAAAGTTTTAATTTTTTGGATATTTATTGCAAAATTGCGATATTTTCTTATTCATAAATATAGAGTAGATTGTTTATGAGAAACTAATCTTGTAAATTGCTTCAGGCCATATTTAGGTTAGCTACTAATATAATGTTATATTTTTGAAAATGAAGTATTTCAAGTCAAAATAAGTTATTAATAATTTATATTTCTTGATATCTAATAAATATAGTATAAATTATTTTTAAAAAACATCAAAACCATAATAAATTCACAAATAAACACGTTTTTACATCATTGGAACTACAATGCTGTAAATCACTGAACATTTTACAGTCTTGGTAACAGATAATAGCTGAACATGTCAGGGTGGGGCTTATGTCTATTGTAAAAGTGGGAATTTCCTGTCTTTTAGCACAAAATTTTTGACATTATAATAAAATGTACTGTTTTACATGCATTATGATGTATAAAACTTATGAAAAATGCACCAGAGAACAAATTGGTCAAGAAACAAAATAATTTCCTAGAAAGAGATGGGAAGTTAAAATTGCCTTTCTTATTTTTTTATCTTTTCTACTGCTTCCATAACTTATTATTCTAATATACTTTTTTTCTAGGTTATGAACTGTCTCCATAAAATGCATATATACCAGTGATCCTCAATCATATTTATGTTGTTTTAATCTAGTATATATTAAATTTTTGTCTCACCTACATATTTATTTGTAATCCCTTTATTTTTACATTTTCTACATTTTTATCTCATAGACCTCTTTTATATATTTCTTTTCTCCACTTTTATATCTATTATCTAAAATATCTATTACATTTTTCTTCCTTTTACTCACTACTTTATATTTAATATCATGTTTAAATTATTTATTAATTATTTTTAATAATAAGAATAATGATATGACAAATAATAGAACTAGAATAAGACATGAAAAAAATTGAATAAAGTAATAAAGGAAAGAGAAGAGGAGAAAGGTGACAAAAAGAGAAGAAAGAAGAAAAGAAAACATTATATGTAATCTGACAAAAATAAAATTAAAAGAAAAAATAAGAATAATAAATAAAAGTAAAATATTTTCCACATGGAAATAATAAAAGAAGGAATATAATGGAGGTGCAAGTAGGAATGGAAAAAATGTTACAGAAATATATGGAAGAAAAATATGGATATATTATTATGAAAAAATGGATATTTATTGTATAAAAAATAAAGATAATAAAAATGGATTTACAAGTTTAATGAAGAAGTAAATAATATTATTTATAACATTAAAAATGTAAAGAATAGAAATGTAGAGAAAAAGAAAGAACAAAGATAAATGATGTTATAGACATGAAAAAAAAATATGATAAAAAAATAATGTTTATAAAATCGGATAAAGGAGGTAAATTAGTTATGATAGATAAAGGTGATTATATAAAAAAGATGGAAGAAATGTTAGAGGAAAATTTTTTTTTAAAAGATAAAGAAAGATGATACAGGGTGAATAATAATAAATATATACAATGATTAAAGGTTTATATAACAAAGGAATATTTAATAGAGGAATATTAAAAAACTTACATAGTAAGGTTTGTGAAGTAACAAATATATATGGGGCACCAAAGATTTATAAGGATGGTATACTGTTAAAACTGGTAATTAATGAAAAAGGATCATATTATAATAGGGTGTCAAAATGGTTAGAAAGGATATTCAGAAAATATGTAAATAGAGAAAGTAAGACATTTATAAAGAATAATAAAAGATTAATAAAAGAAATTAAAACAAAAGTAAAGGAATATAATAAATACAGATTAGCAATGATTAAGATGGATGTAGTATCCATGTATATGAATATTGATGTAGAAAATGCAATTAATTTGGTAATTAATAAATATAATGAAGTTGGGAAAATAGAAATATGTACAGAAATTGTAAAACATTTATTGGAAATATGTTGTAAAGACATAATTTTTGAGTTTAATGGAAGGTTTTATAAATAGAAAGGATTGTTAATAGGAGGTGTGTTGAGTGAGATTTATATGCAGGATATAGAGGACTGAATGATAGAGGATGAGAATGCACCAATATTAATTAAAATATATGTTGATGATATCTGTTAATACTTAATAGAGATGAAAAACAAATAAAAAGATTTATAAATAAAATAGATAAAAAGATACATTTTACAACAGAATGGGAAAAAGATAATACATTGGAATATCTATATATAATGATAAAGAAGGAATATAATGAGAAAAGATGTAAAGTAAAAACAGAATTGTATACAAAAATGTGTATTACAAATGCAGAGAATTGGGGTTTTAATATGGATAAAAAGCATAAGATTAGACCTATAATTTTTAAGGTATATAAAGCAAAATATTAGCGTCATGAAGGAGAGGAATATAATAAAAAATTAAACAGGATAAAGGAAGATTTCAAGAAAAATTAATATCCAGAAGAGGTAATAAAAAAGAATGTAAAAAAGATAGAAAAATTATATAAAAACAGAAAAAGGAAGAGGGGAAAAGAAAAAAAAAGAATACATAGAAACAAAAGTTAATGATAGTAAGAGGAATTAATAATATTAATAGAAAAATTAATTAAAAATTTAAAAATGATAACAAATATAAAGTAGTCAATAAAACAAAGAAAATGTAATGAATATTTTAGATAATAGGTATGAAAGTGAAGAAAAGAAATATATAAATGGGGTTTATGAGATAGAGTGTAAAATAAGTAAGGATAAAGGGATTATAAATAAATATGTAGGTGAGATGAAAATTCAATATATACTAGATTGAAACAACATAAATATGAGAGAGGATCATAGGTATATATGCATTTTAAACTAGAAAAAAGGATATTAGAATTATAAGTTATGTGAGTAGTAGAAGAGATAGAAAAATAAACAAGGCAATTTTAATAAAGAAGATAAAACCAAATATTAATAGAGGAGGTGGTTTAAAAACATTCTTAGTATAATATATAAGTATATAGAAATAGGGTAAAAAAGAAAAGTGAAAACTAATAAAAAATTAAATAAATAAGTAGTTTCTATAATATATAATAGATGGAGCTTATATAAATATAAAAAAGAAAAAGAAGTAGGAAGGATGGGATAGAAAAATTGATAGAGGAAAGAGAGGAAAAAGAAAAAAAGGAGAGAATAAGATAAGAAATAAAAAATAAAAATACATATATATATATATATATATGTATATTTTTTAAAATAATTTTATAAAAATTAAATAAATGAAAGAAGCAGAAATAAAATATGAATGAAAAAGGAATTAAGGAATGGAATAAGATAATAAAAGCTAAGATAATATGTAGAAATAAGTGAAATGAAAAATAAGATTAAATATATGAATATAGAAATATAAGAAAGATTAAAATTATGGCAAAGGTAAAAGGTGAATAAATGTAAATATGACAATAATTAAGAATAAAAATAAATAAAAATAAAAGATAAAATAGAATTAAAAAGTTTAAAGTTATAGAATAATAAGTTTAATGAATAAAGTGATGTTAATAATTAAGTTAATATATTTGTAAGATTATAATAGTTATATGTATGAAATATGGCTTTACTGATATAATATTTATATTTTGTAGATCTGATGAAAACTACTATGAACAGTCAAATCTGTAAAGAATAAATAAATATATATTTGCTTTGAAATGTAAGAAGAGTGAAATGTTGTTATTATATGTTATAAAAAAGCAAAAATAAAGAAGACAACAGAAAGATAATGTATTGAAGATGTGTATGTATATAAGAGATAAGGTGTTTGTAAAATAAATAATGATTTATGCTGTAGTGTTATTAAATAATGCCTCATTTTGGTTAACATCTAATTAAAAAATTAAGAGTTCCAGTTTTGTCCATTATACTGCTGGTGGTGATGAATACATATGCGGTGCAGGGAATATAATAATTTATCACAATATAATTCAATATAATACAAATAAAATGTCTGTTACTTTAAAAATATTGTAATATATATAAGAGCATGCAAATAAGCTCTAAACAAGCTTTTTTATTTTATTATGATAAATGCTACCATAAGAAAAGGCATTCAAATCATTTTTATCTTGGATTATCCCCAATCCCCAGATACCAGTTTTGACCTATAGGTCTCTTCAGTGAGGAGTTGGGACATTAGATTCAAAAAACCAACTCAAGCTAAGCATTTTATCTAAAAGTTAATTGTCAAGAAGAAGATCTGAAACTTTTAGACATCTACATTTCTTTAAAGTCAGCTCTCCAACTGAAAAAAATCATATGGGCCTGAACTTAATTCAGATATTCCATATATTAGTAGGCTTAGCCATTTAATTTAGCCAAAGCCTCAACAGCAAAATAATAATAGTAATAATAAAAAGTCAGAGACTAAAATGCTTTTAATTTTACGTATTTGTAAGTGCAAGCTATATATAAGTCATGTGACATCTGACTTTTTATTATATATATATATATTAGTAAAAATCAGTCACGCATCACATGTCCTATATAGCTTGTATTACAAATATGTAATATATAAAGAACATGGTAATAGCTCTAAACAAGCTTATTTATTTTATTTTTTATGATAAATGCTACAAGAGAAAATACCTGAAGCCTTTATCTATGGCTCTCATCAGTAGCATTTATCATAAAAAATAAAAGAAATAAGCTTGTTTAGAGCTATTAGCATGCTCTTTATATATACATACATATATGTGTGTATGTGTGTGTTTGTGTAACGTAACCCTGGAATTAACTCTAAAATTTTTGAAACACTAATACATAAATAATTAAAAAACAAAAGCAATATCCAACTTGACTTTCATCATTAGATAGATAGATAGATAGATAGATAGATAAATAAATAGATAGATAGATAGATAGATAGATAGATAGATAGATAGATAGATAGATAGATAGATAGATAGATAGATAGATAGATAGATAGATAGATAGATAGATAGATAGATAGATAGATAGATAGATAGATAGATAGATAGATAGATAGATAGATAGATAGATAGATAGATAGATAGATAGATAGATAGATAGATAGATAGATAGATAGATAGATAGATAGATAGATAGATAGATAGATAGATAGATAGATAGATAGATAGATAGATAGATAGATAGATAGATAGATAGATAGATAGATAGATAGATAGATAGATAGATAGATAGATAGATAGATAGATAGATAGATAGATAGATAGATAGATAGATAGATAGATAGATAGATAGATAGATAGATAGATAGATAGATAGATAGATAGATAGATATTATCAGCAGCATCCACTTTTAAATTTTACATTATCATTTCAAGTCCAAGAGAAAGAATAAAAAAATATTCTAGAGATGAGTTTTATGATGATTATAAAAACCAGTCTGTGAACAACACATATAGTTACTTGTAAATTATACATATTCAATTTTACTGTTTATTTGATATTTTGTAATTCTGTCTTTCAAATTCCACAAAAAAAATCTTTCTTTCTGAAATAATTTGCCACCATGTCTATTTGTATTTTTCCAAAGTATCTGCCATCATTGAAGTAATACTTACAACTTAAAAAGGATTTAATTTTCTAATGAAACATATGTTCACCTTCACTATAAATATATCCTTAAAGAGTGTTTTACTTTTTATTTCTTTTGTTCAATCCAAAGAAGCCATTATTTAAAAAAATAGTGGATTTTATAACATCAGATCTAGTAGTTTGAAAGTCATAGTGATTAGTTTAGTGATCTTGCCACTGTATTTTTAAAATTGTAAGGACATTTTTAAATGAAACTTTTCTAATGTCCATATAATGAATCAATAGGGTGACCATGACCCATTTCTGTACTAACATTTTGAAAAAATAACATTTCTATATATTTTATATTGTTTTTCTGTAATAAAATATTTCAGCTTTTAACATATTAAAAGCTGCAGAACATTGGAATTTATTCTGGAACTCCTCAATTACATCTACTTTTGGTGCTTTAAAACTGTCAAGATATTTTAATTAGCTTAAACTTTCAAGTTTATAATCACCCATACTAAAAGATGCCCAAAATTTTAATGAATATAATTTTTGGACATTATTTATTAAACTAATCAAAACATTAAATACAGTTTGTACATGTATTTTAAACTGAAACAATAGCACAGTTAACATCATAGTGAATATGCACTATAGAAAGTGAAGTCTTTATTTTTGCTTTTAATGTATTCAAATTAAAATTCCATAATCAAACATGTACTCCCTGTTTTATTAAACTGTGCACTGTTATAAAAATCAAAATCAATATGGTAGCAAGTATATATCTTTGTTTAATACCAGCTTTTCATTTCAAATGCCACAGAATTTTCACCATATAACATTTATATATTAAAAATAATCTTTGAGGACAATTAACTAATTTCAAACAATACTAATCAAATACCTTGACTTCATCAATAAAATCCAATATGTAAATCCTATTTTTATTCCCAATATTTTTTCTTACATTTAGCTAGCAATATAAATCATGTGGAAAAATACTTTTTATTCATTAAAATCATTAGTATCTCTTTGATAATCATTTATTTATGATTAAGTAATCTATTCAATAAAATCATTGAAAGTATCTTTGCTAAAGTTAATAATAATGATATTCCACAATAAATACTGATATTTTTCTATTCCCTTCTTTAAAAAATTGGAACAATCTAAGCATCCTAAAAAAGACAGCATAAATTTTCTGAGTTCATATATTCATAAAAATTTTAATAATTTTGAAGCTAAGATATCACCACTATATTTCAATTCTTTTGCAGGAATTTTCCATTTTTAACAATAAAAAAGCTGCTTTGATTTTACTCAGTCTGACATCTTTGTCAAAATTTAAATTAGTAATTAAAATACATAAATCATTAAAAATCATAAGGTCAATTTTTATATCACTTTTCTCAAGAAAGGTAATACCCTTTTTCTACCTGTTCAAAATATGAATGTCATCATATAAAGTATTTGCTTTGCTAAATTTAATGGAATTGTGATACCATTTCTCAAATCCATTTGTTGCTTTTAGTATATAAAATAATATAGAGTGACTGTTATCATAAAATAGTTATATGTGCTTTGCTATTTTAATTTATCCATCATGTTTTGTGTTTAATAGTTATTAAAATATGAAAGTATCATAGATTCTTAAAAAGATTAAACAATATTTTTATTAATATAATTGGAGTAAGACATAATTTTAATACTACTATTATTTTAATCTTGAGAATATTAATTTATTATTTATACATTATGTATTCTGGTTTCTAATATATTGTAATGTTATTATTTCAATCATCATCACATGCTAATTTATATTGATTTTTCCACTTTATTTTTAAAACCACAATTAAAAGTCATATTGTTTGTGGGTTTTTTTAATATATTTCTTCAGTTATTTCAATAAAACAAAGTTAATGTTAATCTTTTAACTGATGTTTTGTTAAACAAAGCAGTATCTATTTCATTTATTTATTTTTACATTTTTGTTTTGTTCTATTTTCTACAAATGAAGAATAAAAAACTTACTTCCTACTTTATCCTTTTTCTTTCCTCCTCAAATTTTGTAAAAAAGATAAATTCAATAAATGAAATTAACATAAAAAAGCATCAAATTCACAAATTAAAAATAAATTAGTTATCAAAAATAAACAAAAAATAAGTAATTAAAACAAAATTCTTTGGTGTAATTTTCAAGCTAAAAATGTATTTTAGTAATAAATAAAATCTATAAATAATTATATTTTTAAAACATTTTATTACAATCATTTGTTCAAATAAATATTAAAAAGATAAATGGTTATATATAAACTTACATTTTTACTTCTACAATATAAACCAAATCAATTTTACATTAAGAGAAATGACTTTTGTTTCGTCATGATGTGAATAGACTCTCACTTAGTGTCTCTTATTGACTCTAAATTGTATTTATTATTTTGTTATTTACAAAAATATGTGACATTTAGGTATTTTATTTAGAACTTATAAATTTTGCAAAGCCTTTTTTTAATTACAATTTTTATTATCAGATATTCAAATTACATTCCTGCCATTAATGGCTGTCTTAAAAATTACTTAAACGTTGGCAAATTTTTATGCTTTGATAAAATTTTAATAAAATTAAAAATTATCTTGCCAACACAGTATATTTTCTATAATGATTTAAATTTTTAAAAAATTACATTTATGGAAAATTTAAATAAACACTAAATTTATTAGTAATAGGTGCTTGCTTTAAATATTACATGAATATTTAACAAGCTAATTTTCTTTTGAAATTTATATATTCAGGATAGATCAGTTGGTTAGAGCATTTACTTAAAATTCAATACTCAAGAATTTAAAGATCCAGGTTTGATTTCCATCTTAGTACTATCACTTGTTGGACCAGCAACACATGAAGAAGAGGGAAGAATAATAATTACCTCTTAAAATGTTGTGCATATACTAATTTGTTTAATGTGATATTACTTATCATCATCAACCATTATTAATCCACTGCAGGATGAAAGTCTCTCCAAGTTTAATCCATCTTCTCCGATCTTTAGCTTCTCTTCTCCACAACACCCCTGCACATTTTCTTATTTCATCCATCCATCTCACATGTGGTCTCTTTCTGGGTCTTTTACAATCTCTTGGAATCCAGTTTAAAATTTCAATTGTCCATCTATTATCATCTCTTCTAGCAATATGTCCAGCCCAACTCTATTTCAATCTTTTAATTTTTTCAATAAGGTCAGTAACACCTGTTTGTTGTCTTACCCATACATTGCATTTTCGATCTCTTCTTGTTACTCCCAACATACATCTCTCCATATTCCTTTGAGTGGTCTGAAGTCTCTGTATTGCTCTTCTATTAAGTGTCCAAGTCTCAGATCCATAAGTAAGAACTGGTAAAACACATTTATTAAAAACCATCCTTTTCAAACACATAGGCATATTTCCTTTTAGTATCAAGTTATTTCTACCAAAAGCACTCCAACCAAGTTTAATTCTATGATTAATTTCCTCCATTATGTTTCCATCTGTATTAATAATCTGACCAAGGTATTTGTAACTGTTAACTTCTTCTAATTCTTCATAATCAATCTTTATTTTCATATTTTGAGCAAATCGATTAAACATTACTTTAGTCTTTTTAACATTTATCTTTAGTCCTACTTTTCTACTTTCATCTGCTAACTCCTGCAACATTTCCTGCAGCTCTGAAGCATTATTTGCAAAAACAACTACATCATCTGTGAAATCTAAATGACTTAAATACTCTCCATTTACTTTCACTCCTTTAGTTTCCCATTTTAATCCACAAAATACTTCTTGCAGCACTGCTGTAAAGAGTTTTGGAGATATGGAGTCACCTTGCCTTACACCTTTCTCAATGTTGATTTTTCCAGTATCATTATGTAATCTAATTGTTGTTGTTGCATTTTTATAAATATTCTTTAAAATATGACAATATCCTGGATCTATACCTTGATGATCCAATGCTTTAATCACTGAAGAAATGTGTATAGAATCGAATGCCTTTTCATAATCTACAAATCCAAAACATAATGACAACTCATATTCGTTTGTCCTTTCTATGACTTCTCTCAATACCTGGATATGATCTATTGTACTAAAACCACTTTTAAATCCAGCTTGTTCTCTTGGTTGGTGGAAATCCAAAGTTCTCTGTAGACGAGTTGTAATTATCTTGGTAAAAATTTTATATAAAACTGATAAAAGGCTGATAGGTCTGTAATTTCTAATATCTTCTTTATCACCTTTTTTAAATATTAATATTATTACTGCATTCTTCCAATCTTCTGGTACATCTTTATCATTTAGACATTTGGTATATAACTTTGCTAAAATTGTTTCTATTTCTTCACCTGCTTCTTTTAATATATCAATTATAATTCCATCATTTCCTGGAGCCTTTCCTTTCTTCATACACTTAATTGCATGTCTCACTTCTTCATTTAAAATTCTGGGCAATTCAGAAGATGTAATAGATATAGGAGGTACTTGTTCTTTATTACTATATAATTCTTGATAAAAATCTTCTACCAATTTCATGATGTCATCTCTCTTTTTAGTAATAATTCCATCTTTTTTTCTTATTGCAGATATAAATTTCCTACCAATACCAAAATGTTGTTTAACATTTTTGAGACTTTTATTTTCTTCTACAGCTTTCCTTGCTATTTCACAGTTATACTTTCTTATATCATTTTCAACTCTTTTCCGTACCATTTTACAAAATTCGAGATATTCAATTTTTTTTAATACATCATTTTTGTATATCTTCATATTCCTTCTTTTCTTCATAAAATTCTCTAGTCTCAGTAGAAATTTTATTAGTCAATTGCTGCTTTTTTCTACCAGCTATGTTTGTTGCAGTTTTTAAAAGTGTATCAGTTATTTTCATATTAATTTCATTCAAATCTGAATCATGTTCAAAATCTCCTAACACTTGAAACCTATTTGTAAGTTCTAATTTAAATTCATTAGAATGTTTCTGAAGATTAGGAATATCAACTGTAAATATTGTTTTTCTTAATAATTTTTGTCTCTCTAGTTTTACATTAACACGTAACTTACACCTTACTAATCGATGATCACTTCCTGTGTTAAATTTATTAAGAACATTACAATCTTGAAATAAGTATTTTCTGTTAGTCAAAATATAATTCAATTCTGCTGTACCTTCATCATTTGGATGCTTCCATGTCCATTTCCTTTTAACATTTTTCTCAAAAAATGAATTCATAATATAAAGTTTTTCTTTTTCTGCAAACTCCACAAGTCTATGTCCTCTCTCATTTCTATTACCATAACCAAAATTACCTAAAGCAATTTCATCTTTCATTTGTCTACCAATTCTAGCATTAAAGTCTCCCATAACAATTTTAAAATGTTGTTTACTCTGATCAAAAGCCTTTTGTACATCCATATAAAAATCTTCTACTACTTCATCACTATGAGAACTTGTTGGGGCATAAACCTGAATTATCTGCATTTGGTATCTGCTATTAAGTTGTATAACTAATCTTGCCACTCTGTCCTATACACCATCAATCTCCACAATATTGTTCTTCCACTTTTTATTTATAATGAATCCTACTCCACTTGTATTTCCAATATGTGTGCCTTTATAATAAAGAATATGTCCACTTTTTAAATCAATTGTTTCTTCTCCTTTTCTTCTAACTTCACAAAGTCCAATAATGTCCCATTTAATATAAGACAGTTCTTCTTCTAATTCTTGCAATCTTCCTTCACTTGAAAGTGATCTGCAGTTGTAAGTACCTAAATAAAAAGTTGTCATCAAATGGCAGCCTGGGTCTGCAATCAGGGGATTCTTAGCACCCTCCGCCTTCGGCCACCAACCGCTGCCTTGGTTGGTGACTTTACAGCCTCCTGGGAATAAGGGCCATGCTTTATTTTTGTCTGTCATAATTGTATATATGTATGGGAAAAATATTTATCATTTACACAAACATTCATTCTGCCTTATCAGGCACTGAGAAGAAAGACCATGGTGTTTTTTGATCTTAAACTCAGAGGTAAAAAGCCAATAAACTCACCATGCTGGCTAATGCATGTTGGTGAGCAGCCCATCCATGTTAGTATACTATATGAATAATCACATAGTAATAACAGCTGCAACGACAAGAACATATGGAGTGGACATTAGGAATTTGCCCTGCTCGGTTCCTTTAGGGCCTCCAAGAGGAATCAAAGGGTCTCCTTTCAGTTAATAGCAAACTCCTTTCTTATAGTTGAATGTATTTGGAATATTTAACTATTTTTAAAGACATTGGATACTCATATTAAATTATGGTAATAGTTCAATATATAAATACAAGTAAACACCATAAGCTTATAAAGAAATAGTTTACATTTTTATAAAAATGGAAATGAATACAAACAAAATAAACTTTTCTTTCAGCATTGGTGTTAATAAACACTAAGTAAGCACAAAATATCTATTCTCTTCAGTAAAAATATTTTTTCCCTTATTTTCTGATTGCTATTGATATCTAAATACTAAAATCTTAATCTTCTAATTAATTTTCAATCATTAAAATTGCTAAAACCTTAAACTCATATGGGAAGTTTTTTATTTTATTTCAAGTGATCTAAACTGATTCCTTTTATTGAAACTTGCAAAACAATTACAGTGTTAATGGGTTATTTATGTAATACTTATGCAATAGATTTAAACTTTAATTATCAACTTTTTTTAAGTAGAAAATGTACATGTTGTTCATTATAAAAATGTATTTCATATAGAAAGAAAAAAGAAATAAGAACAAGAAATAAGTCTAAAATTAGTTTCTATTGTCTTATATTTATATCAACAGTAATCTTTTTGTAAAATATAATCAATCACATTATGATTAACATTAATCAATCTATATTCTTTTTGTATTCAATGAGTTGAATGTAAGCATATGGTTGTTATAATATATTTCATATTTGTGTGAAGGCCCACAAAAATGTTAAACATTACTAAAACCAATTCTAAACTTTATTAAAATGGTATTTGTGTTGTTTTAGTAATAAAAAAAATTTCACTACAATTTTGGAGATTCAATATTAATATGTCTATAAACATTAACTAATTTATCATCATTAATGTTAAATAAGTTTAGACATTATGAATAACGTATTATATTGTTTTGAGCAAAATACTAAATGAAAATAAAAATCCACTAAGAATTTATATAATCTCAAATTTCAAGAGATTATAAACATTTACACAAAACAAAAGATATATTAATATGTAAATATCAATTATGAGTATTGTGTCATTATAGAATAATAGTCTATTAATGACAAATAAAAGATGCAAATTTAAAACGGAAGATGTAGAAATAGTAAAGTTAACCCTGATCAGACTATATATGCCAAATCATTTCTGAATATCTTTTTGCAGCAAACATGTCTTAAAATATTAATTATCTCTGAAAGATAAATTATATGTATTAATTTCCAAATTAATTATCGAAATTTATCCTATAGTTAATTTTGTCATTTCCAATGCCAATTTAAGATACAATAGAAAATGATAGATTAATAAATAAAAAAAAAGAAAAACATTTTATTTTTATATTTAAAAATATCACCTAATTCTCTTTTAAAAAAATAGTAAAAAAAACTCAGATATTATTTATTACGAAAAGAAATTTATGTAATTATAAATTTTATTTAATGATTTTACTTCATAAAATCTTTTTATTATTGATATGTAAACTATCTTTTAAAAAGTTCTGCTTATATTTTATTTTAACTATTTATAAAACATTTGCAATTTAAATGTTCAATTAAACTTTAGTAAATATTATTTTATAGTCAAAAGTTGAGAGTATATTTCACATTAAACAGGAAATAAATAAATATATCAGCGATTATAGAAAAATGGATTGATTTTCAATGCAGTCCATCTACTATATGAAAGACATAAACAAAGTTGGAGAATATACATTTATTTGTGTGAAGATATTTTTTGGAGAATATACATTTATTTGTGTGAAGATATTTTCTACATACTCATCCATAAAATAATTATGATTAATGGCATACACATATATTTGTATTTCATATCTAAAATTAAAATAAAACAGAACATTTATTTAAAAATCATTTTATATCGTTTAATATGATGTTACTCTCATGTAAAGTCTTGACGATATGGATATATGTAAATATATGTCTGTGCCTACTTCACAGCTATTTAAACTTAATTATAGATATATTTGCATTAATTAATAGAAAGATCAGGCGGTAATTTAATTCCACATTAAGAAGACAATTTTATATAAATTGTGATATATTTTTGCATTTGCTATTGTTTAGAACTAATTAAAAACGATTCATTTTACTTTACACCTTTTAATCTCTGTTTATTTTAATATAATTAATGCACGCATGAAGACTAAGTAAAATGTCCATAAATCATTTTTTTAATGATTGGCTATCATTGTTTCTAAGCAATTTTTGTTCAGGAATGCGGGGCATCGTTGCTTTTGCGTGTAAAGTATTAAAAATTTTAATATCAAAATCACACCAGGCTAAAGTAAATAGCATATTATTCAAAAGTGTACGTAGATTATGATTCTAATTTTAGAACTATTTACCTTACTTGTGCTAGAAATTTCAGTAATAAAAGAAAAAGCATCAACATTTTGCATACTCTAATATTTTATAAGCTACGAGAAAAACAAAATAAAAGATATTGCAAAAAATATTTTTCATATATAAATAAAAACTCATAAATACACACATACGCATACATTTATATATGTTTGTTTGTAAGATAAAATAAAATATGTAAAAATAGCTCATTTCTGTTAATCAACAAAAGACTAGTGAAGTAGACGGCAAATTTGATTAAGTTAGTGAACTAAAAATTGGTCAATTTTACAATATTTTTTTGTTATTTAATCCTGTAAATGAATTAGCTACAAAACAAAAATTTTAAGGCAACTTGAAAACTGAAAGAATAAAAACAAGTTCGCTCAGTCTATACATAAACATATATTGGTGGGCATGGTGCTATATGATAAATTAAAAACTGAATTATGACTTTAGTATACTTTTTTTTATAAATTTGAGGGATAATATATGTAATAATTATATTCTAATTGTAGTTAAGCACTAAATTCTGCTAACACAACCTATAAAAATTTCATTTAGCCTTATTTTATTCAGTTTGAAGCAAGCAAGCTATAGAATAAATATTTATATACAGTGAAAAATAAAACAGCATTTTAAATACACCCTAAAGAAACTTAATAAAACGTGTTTTCCAATTGATAGCCAAAGATGTTTTAATCCAAAGCTTTATGCTAAATATATTTACTAATAGCTAAATTAGTATTCATGAACCACTTTAGATAGACATCTGCATTGTTTATGTGATTGTTACCTATAAAGTAATCATGAGACTGTTTGAAATCAGAAATAATTTCAGACTTTTAATCAAACATATTTAAATATATGTTTTCAGCATAATAATAAAGTGATAATGAGGCTATTAGAAATAATAATAAAAGCATGGCAATATAAATTAATGTCATTGCTAAATAATATAATGTGAATTGAACTTCATAATTATTCTATAATAATTGTGTGTGTGGTAATATAACTGATTCATATGTAGAGTGTCAACGTAGTCCATACTTTTAATATTTGATAATAGTATTCTGAATTGAAAATGCATTTAAGTCATAGTTAATTAGTATTTTGAAATTTTTACTCTATAAATATCTCGTAAATTAAATTTTTTGTAGAGTGATATTTTAATTGTTATCCCTAATAACACTTTTATTAATCATTATCATTTATTTTTAGAATTAACCCCATATTATATATAGGAATTCAATAAATTAATCATGATTTGTTAAAAATGCGAGTTTGCAAATTGAAGATATTTGAAAAAGCCATATCTGAATCTTAAAAAACTTGAAAAAATGAATACATAATAAGAGCAAAGATTGTTTCATTGTTCAACAATAGAAAAGAATATCTAAATGAGTGACACCAGAAAATCAATGAAATTTTCTTTGAAATTTATTTTTAAAACATGCACAAATGAATGCTAATCTTTGACATATCTATAAAATTCTGCTTTAGAATATTAAAATTTCTTTAAAATTTTCAAAATATTTCAAAAGATTTTAACATAGTGTTTGGTAAGAACAGGTAATGATATTATGTAATATGTATCAAATAGCATGATGATCATAATGGTTATAGTTTTTGTTTTCCTTATACTAGATTTTATTAATTTTTATTTCTGAAAATAAAGCATATACACATAAAATAAGTACAATCATGTATACCTTGGGTTTTTTTAAATAATTATTACAATTTCGTTTCACTTAATTATGAATCTTTAATTAACTATGCAAAATATAGAGTGCTTCTGGTTGCCATATTGAAAAGACTTCGTTTTTTTAATGCTGCAGTTTAAGCAATCTTATATACTGTTGTAAATTATTAGATCATCTGGAAACTTTTTATTCAGGTTAGTCAACTTTGGTATAAGTATTTGTTAGAATTTAGTCGAAGGAAAAGCTAATTTAATATCTGACTACTGTTAGTTAATTATTTCTTACTTTAAATGCCTAATGGCATCGGTAAAGAAAGCTCAGGCCTGCCATGTCAATAAACATGATGTACAGAATTTTGGAAAAAATGATTGAAAATGAGCTAATAACAAGCCAAAAATATACAAGTAAACAGGAAAACACTGTTAATGACAAATTATTATCAAAAGACAATGTAGAAACAAGAAAAAAGTCCAATTTTGCTGCAAATATTACCAGCAAAATGTCTGGGAAAACTTTAAAAAGTAACATGGACTTTGACGCGAAAAAATACAACTTTAGAGCAAGGCCAGAGGAGGCCTCTGAGAACAATCTGGTAGAGCCCGATTTCCCCTACAATCCGGAAAAAAAACTAAGTAAATTGCCCACTGCAATCAAAAGTTACGAAAAAAATACTATCAAAACTGGTGTATCAGAGGAAAAAAAATGGAAATTTCACATTCGGGAAGTTGAAAAATGCGGAGAAACACTGCAGCAAAAAATTAAGGGCTTAGAAAGCAATTCGAACTCAATACCAAAATCAAACAATATGGATTTTGATACTAGCTCCAACTCTATCCAAAAATCGGAATTTTCCGATGTAGGGAAAAAAGTTATGAAGGAAAAAATAACGCAGAGGTGGCACCATTAAAAAATTCTAAAAAAGTTAACAATAGCATAAATCACAACGAAAGTGATTTATGCATCAAAAACAATGATTTAAGTTCTGAAAATCATGGGGTAGACCTTAGACCTTCTGAGGAAGCCAAATATGACAGTGATTATCACCCCAGTCAAGAACAAAAAACAAATAAAAGACCAGGCTTGATTAATCTCGAATCACCCAACACTAATAACGATTTCCAAGCGAACAATGATTTCCTTCTACCAATGGACAAACAATTAAGATGCCACAACTCCCGCACTATGGTTCCCAAGGGAGAAACAGACAATAGTAGAGGAGAATTTCCCAAACTCAAGTCTAAAACCTCTTCTGTTAATGACATAGACAGAATAAACTTTAATTTTAATTGTTCTAGTCCACCACTTAATACAGCTGAAGAACAGCCAAAAAATGTCATATGCTGAGAAAGCTGCCATAAAAACAACAATGGTAAATAATTCAAGAATGCAATATCAGAATAGACCTGACTTCAATCCTCATACTATTTCAAACCTGATTGATAGAGCTATTGAAATAATGGACAACTCTGAGTCAATTCAGAGAAGAAAATTATGACTTGTCAACTTCTGCCATTAATGATAGTTCGTGTGATCCAGCACATCATGCAAGAATAAGCTCCAACTTTAACCAAACCATCCCTGCTCTCTTGATGAAATCATTCCAAAGTTATAAAGACAACAAAATCATTATTTTGTCAACCACAGATGACAACAACCAATTGTATAAATAAATTCACAGTAAACTGACTTTTTGACCTTTTTAAAACTGAAAGAATATGGGATTCAATCTACAAAGTATTGTTCCACCCTAATGACAGATATGTGGCAGTCCAATTTAACAATATCATAGCCAAAGAAGCTTTCCGTAATAACCACAGATGCCTCAATGGACTCTACTTGATCACAATAGATTGAAATAGATCCAGTACATTACAAGGCTATATTAGAAACTGTAATGTAAACTTTGGAAAAACAGAGCTACAAAACATCCTTTCCCCTTATGGCAACCTCTCCAGTTTCAGATACAGAGCTATTAGTCACTTAGGGAAAGATATTCTCACCAACGTAGCTGACTTCAGCCTGGTACTAAGAAAAAAGATTTCACCTTTAACAATACCAGGGGTGGTTGAATTATATGACCAACCACTTATCATAGTGCTATGTGGAGTGGCCCCACAATGCTTTCATTACCAACAGTGAGGTAATCTGATGAGGGACTGCAGTGAAAGAACATGCACCAATTGTGGAGCAATCATGAAAAAATTCCACAAATGTAATAAGAAAACTGAGAAGCCAACACCACTGCCTCAAGTAGAGACAAGTGGTTATAGGCCTATAACAGCCAACAGCCCTCACCTCCAGAAATTTGACAAAAATGACTCTCTCAAAAACTACCAGATATACTTCCCTGATGACAAGAAAATGGTTGCAACCAACAGCACGAGCCAAAAATCTAGCTTGGCAATAACAGAAGTTGCTCAACAAATGGAGAAGCTTCACAGAGAAGAGGTTCAACCAAGAAACCCAAACCTGAGTGACTATGAAGCAGAAAGCACCAGCCTCTTCCAGGCTGTCCCACCCAGACGTAAGAAGAGAGTCAGATCAAGGTAATCAAAGATAGGCACAGTGGGTTCATCTTCAAGTGGTGAATGCCCAACTGTAGATGATTTGCTAGACATGCATTATCCACCAACCAGTAACTTCAGTCATAAGGAGAAAAAAGTGAGGCTAAGCTCTCCTTCTCTGACTAGGCCATCTGGAGAAAAGAAGACTGACTCAGGCAAAGAAGAATATGATCAGAAAAGCAATTTAGAAGATGATTTTTTGGAACAGGTCCTACAGTTTGAAGACTTGGAATATTTTTCTACAATGTCTGAAGATGATGGCCAGACTGACCAAAAAGTGAATTCATCAACCTCTGATGAAGAGAGCACTCTCAAGATTGACAAAACAGTTGATAACTAGCCTTACTAGTCTATAATCAACTGACTATGTTAGCTTTAAACATATGTTCTGTTAATGTCAGGGGCCTAAATTCTCATGACAGAGTTTATACACTGTCACACTGGTTTTGTAGGCAGGCCCCAGACATCCTTTGTTTATCTGAGACTAAGTTACATATCCGGGCAGATGAGAGAATTATTAAAATAATAGAAGAATACGGCATATTTCACTACTCATATTCTTCCTCAGCAGTCGGAGGAGTGGCCATTATAACAAATAAAAAATCACAGATATCACTATTTAAATTACTGCACATAAATGCTAGTTGCCTAATTGCAATTATCCAGCTCCAAGGATGGTATATAAACATTATAAATGTGTACCTGTCTAAGAACCCTGAAATGGTTATTAGAGTAACACATACTATAAATTCAGTATTACAAACAAGCCCATTTCCAATCA
Source organism: Epiperipatus broadwayi (assembly GCA_028023455.1). NCBI lineage: Eukaryota > Metazoa > Onychophora > Udeonychophora > Euonychophora > Peripatidae > Epiperipatus > Epiperipatus broadwayi. The sequence goes on along the minus strand of JAQFVV010012523.1, from coordinate 3,017,840 downwards.
TTTTGATAGGAGATTTCAACCATACCTACAATCAGTTTCAATCAAAATACATCAAATGTATAAATCTCCCAGTAACAAGTGGAAGAAGTTAATTTCCTGAAGATATCTTCTCTTTTTATACAAAAAAGATGAAGTCTCTTGTAGATCTGGTATACTTCTCACCTTTTCTGACTTCGACAATAGAAGCACTACTCTGGCCTACAGTTTTCTCTGACCATCTGGTGGTAGAAGTCAAGGTATATCATGGAGGAAAGATGCTTCCTACTACAGATTTACCTCAAACAAAAAGAATGCTGATTAGATACAACATCACAACCCAGCTAATATCAGAGGCCTACATAACATTTCATCATCTTCATATATGAACTTTACCAGCAACTGATGCATGGATGAATTTTGTAAACTCACTTGGTGAATTGATCAATAACTGTACATACAAAACAAAAGACCCGATAAGAATGATGGGAGAGTTGGACAATATAGCCGGAGAATTAAAACAATTACCACCAGATGTGCAAAATATACCTAACATATTGTCACTGAAATCTAGATACAAATTTGTCCAAAGTGCTATTGCTGAATACCTCTCAATCAAAAAAGCTCAACAATATCTTCACCATCAGCACTGCTGGACTAGAGGATACATACGATGGGCCCTTGGTTCAAACAGGAAGTCCAAGGCCCCATCTTCAATAAAAGTACAAGGATTTAACTACTCTGGAGTTTCCAAGTTAGACAAGATCCGGGAATTTTACTTCAAGAAATTTCAACCCCTGGCTATATACAATCTGCAGGAAAAAAATGTGACAAAAGACACCCCAGAATTCTGCAGAGATTAGAAGCCTTACTGGATAGTACACACCCTGGCCTGCCTGGAATCCCCAAATTTCTGCTACTTCATTTACAGAATTCACACTTCCAATAATGAAGAAAATGGTGGACTATATTGCAGAAGACAGCAGAGAAATTACAGATATATGTCCAATAGCCATGGTTCCCCTAATAAAAAAATAGGAATCCCCACATGACTTGAAAAACCTGTGTCCTATATCAATGGTACCCCTGATGGTAAAGACCATAGAAGGACTTATAAAGGAAGATATTCAGGAATTAATCATTGGGCGACTCTTAGCTCATCAATTTGCAAAGAAAGGATGCTCGACTGCCGATACTGTGTCATTTTTGCCTCATTATAGATCAGGTTCGCAGGAAAAGAATGTCCTGGCCAGTTGCAGTACAACTGGACTTTGCTGGAGCCTTTTATTGCACCAGGATAGATGTGCTGCTTAGTGTACTGAGGGATCTCCTAGTGTCCCCGCCTTATCTTCAGATGATTGAAAACCTCCTTCAAAACAGTGAAGTTTGTCTCTCATTGGATGGCAGAGTTGCCCCAGGATTTAGGCCCAATGTTTCCATCCCTCAGGGCTCTCCACTAAGCGCACTTCTCTTTGGAGCCTATGTTAACCCATTATTGTTAAGCATCAAGGCTTCCTTTCCTGGAATTGCTGCAATTCCATTGCTGGGAGAAAACATCAGACACATCACCTATATGAATGATGTGGTGGTGTTCCTCTCATAACAGAGTGAGTTTGCAAGGCTCAAAGAAATCCTAGATCAATTTGCAACCGACACCGGTCTGTGAATTAATGAAGGCAAATCGTCCATGTGTTCAATCCTGACAGGGAAGCAAGTCCCAAGTAGACTGAGAGCATCCCCTCAAAAATTTCTGGGTTTTCAGTTGTTCGATCTGCCATCAGTCATGAGGAAAAATTTAAAGATCTCTCTATTCAACAAAATTGAAAAAACAGTGTCATCATTATCCAAAACATATTTATCACTGTTGGGTAAAGTCACATTACTGAACTCAGTAGTCCTTCCCAAAATCATCTATTACCTAGCTGGATTTGCCCCCACAACAAGGTTCATAAAAAAGTGGAGACACTATGCAGAAGACTATGCTGAGGAGGGGAGGCTGCTGTTATTAGTCTTAAGAGATTGCAGAAACCAAAATCATTGAATGGTCTGGCACTACACTCTATTAAGATATTTCTAATACAAAGAGCACACAACATAATTCCCAAATTACTCCATGACAATCCAAAAATGAAATGCCCAATCCTTTTAATAAAGGTCGAACCAACAGACAGGCCACCCCCCCAAACTTAAAAGACAATGGATTCAACAACAAACTACTTTAGTAGTGGAAAGCATTAAAACCTTGAGTACTCTATTTTATGCTAAACTCACATACTGGGAAGTCTACCAAGCAGTTTTTCAGGAGAGAAATAAAGCTGTCTGCTTATTTCCTATACAAATTCCCAGATTTATAAAGCTGACAAAATTTTGTAAGCTAGAACCAAAACATGTGGACTTCTTGATAAAAATAAACCTGGATGCACTACCTACTGCGGCCTTTCTGTGCCACCAGAGAGGATACAATATTAACAAGATCTGCCTCTTATGTAAACAAGATCTGCCTCTTATGTAATAAAGATGAGGAGACAATGGATCACATCCTTACTCATTGTGAAGCATTGGAGAACTTCTGAAAAATAATTTTAAAAAGAATGGTTAAACCTGAACAGGCCGGGAAGTAGCACTAAAGCTGGCCCTGAAAAAGGGCATGTTCGGTACAATAAGACTGGCAACTTTTATAAACTTTGCCATCTGGACCATTAGGTGCAAAATAACTTTTCAAAAGAACTGGACCAACTAGCAGAAGATGTATTGCTCAACCTTCTTAAAAAAAACAAAAGAAAAAGACAAGAGATCATGTATATCGGATTGGTTGGCTGACAAAACCTGGGATCAAACAATTGATTAACATGAGTGGGAAAAAAAATTGCTAACAAATTATCGCAAGTTCATAACTGATAGCTACTAGACCACTCCGATGCCACAAAAAAGCCAAAATGCAAAGACGGGGGGGAAAAACCACAGCCTTTGTCTAGAAGTATGATTGTAATGTGAAACCAGAACAATCACAAGCCAACAAAGTAATAAAATCTTTGAAACTGTTGTTATCCACAAATGAGAACTCAAATGATAACCTTTAATCATTGTAAATAACTTTCATTGTAAACAACTAATTATGAATAGTTTGTTTGAAATGAACTATGCAAAATATAAAATTTTGTGTTCCAAAAATCTTTACATTCTTGGAAATGCTTCACAGATCAAAAAACAAAAGCCATCAAGTAAATGAAGGCAGGACTAAATTATTTTGACTTAGATGCTATTCAAAAGTAATTAACTCTTTAAACTTTTTAAAATTAGTAAATCAATAGATACTAGTTTGTAATTTTTCCATTTTTTTTTTTTCAAAAGTACAAAAATCTCTCGTCAGATAGTGAAGAAAATCCTTTTTTGCAAGTTGTGAAAATTAATGCATAAATTGATTAAATAAAATATGTGTGTACATGTGTATATGTTTATAATATTTAATGTTTGAATTCTCTTCATCTTGACTAAAGAATTTTTAATTACTATTAGTTATAATTCAGATGTTGTCAATTATGTTTATATTATCTGAACTTTTTGTTAATCACATTGTACTTAATATTCTGATTAATATAAATTCCATATTTATTATAATTTAAAACTTAATACACATACATTGGATTAAATATTTTCATGGATTGTCATTATAATAAAGACTAGATATATGGAGATTAAATTCATGAAAATAGAAATAACTTTGACTTTTAATGTTGCCAGAAAATTATCACTTCATACTAATTGACAATCTTTGTGGCTAAACATGTTTTTTCTATTAACCTATAATAGCTCTTCTATTGAAATTTAATGCACATAAATCAATTGATAACTGCCTAAGCTTATTTATGCCATAAATTTTAAGGCAATTTCTATAAGTAAAATATAAAGTGTGCTTTGAGAATAGATTGGATATTTATTGTGTAGGTAAATCCTGAGCTATTATTATGTGATTTATTTATAAGAACTATCAAGCTTTATCGTCTTGCATTGGTGATCGAAAGGTCAGCATGACTGCCTTGCACTTGCAGGCAGTTGCCCGAGTTGCAGGTTCATGTCCCTGCTGATGCTATGACACTTTAAAAAAAAACTATCAAGCTTTATGCAAAATTCAAGATATATATATCATGATCTACCATTATCAATCCACTGCAGGATGAAGGTCTCTCCAATTTCAATCCATATACTCCAATCTTCAGCTTTTCTTCTGCACATCAACCCCCTGCACACTTTCTTATTTCATTCATCTACTTCACCTATGGCTTCTCTCTGGGTCATTTAAATCTTTTGAAATCCATTTTAAGATTTCAATTGTCCATATATTATCATCTCTTTTAGCAATATGGCCAGACCAACTCCACCTTAGTCTTTTAATTTTTTCAATAAGTTCAGTAATACCTGTTTGTTCACTTACCCATATATTGCATTTTCAATCTCTTCTTGTTACTCCCAATATGCATCTCATACTTCTTTGAATGGTCTGAAGTCTCTGTATTGCTCTTCTATTAAATGTTCAAGTCTCAGATTCATAAGTAAAAACAGGTAAAACACATTTATTAAAACCCTTCTTTTTAAAACACATAGGCATATTTCCTTTTAGTATCAAATTATTTCTACCAAAACCACTCCAACCAAGTTTAATTTTATAGTTAATTTCATCCATTATATTTCCATGTGTATTAATAATCTAACCAAGGTATTTGTAACTGTTAACTTTTTCTAACTCATCATAACCAGTCTATATTTTCATATTTTAGAAAATCCATTAAACTTTACTTTAGTCTTTTTAACATTTATCTTTATCCCTACTGTCATCTGATAACTCCTGCAACATTTCCTGCAGCTCTAAAGCATTATTTGCAAAAACAACTACATCATCTGTAAAATCTAAATGACTTAAATAATCTTCATTTACTTTCACTTCTTTAGCTTCTCCTTTTACTTCTTACAGCACTGCTGTAAAAGGTTTTGGAGATATGGAGTCACCCTATCTTATACCCTTCCCAATGTTGACTTTCCCATTACCATTCGGTAGTTCAATTGTTGCTGTTGCATTTTTATAAATATTCTTTAAAATATGACAATATCCTGGATCAATATCTTGAAGATACAATGTTTTAATCACTGAAGAAATGTTTATAGAATCAAATGCCTTTTCGTAATCTACAAATCCAAAGCATAATGGCAACTGATATTCATTTATCCTTTCTATAAGGTCTCTCAATAACTGGATATGATATAGTGTACTAAAACCACTTTTACACCCAGCTTGTTTTTTTGGGTGAAAATCCAGGGTTCTTTGTACAGAAGTTGTAATTATCTTGGAAAAATTTTGTATAAAACTGATAAAAGACTGATAAGTCTGTAATTTCTAATATCTTTTTTATCACCTTTATTAAATATTAATATTAATACTGCATTCTTCCAATCATCTGGTACATCTTTCTTATTTAGACATTTGGTATATAACTTTGCTAAAAAAATTATATTTCTTCACCTACTTCTTTTAATATGTCAATTGTAATTCCAACATTAAAAGAAACCTTTCCTTTCTTCATACATTTAATTGCATGTCTCACTTCATTTAAAATTCTGGTCAATTTGAAATGTGCAATAGATGTAGAAGATACTTGTTCTTTATTACTATATAATTCTTGTAATTACATTCATATCGACTTTTTCAAACCAAATTGTGCAAACGCTTTTTGCAAGTGTTAAATAATAAATGAATACCCTCTGACCCATACAAGATATAGAATTTATGCAGCAATAAAAGGAATCTCTTATTACTACGACTCAAATATTTATATATGAGCAAACCTGAAGTGCTGGCACAGATGGTGTGACTATAGAACAGTCAATTTGAATTACTATATATAACTTATGAATGAAAGACGCCGATGAAATTTACTAGAATTTACTGAACGTCATTCCAACTGAAATTAATCATATATATAAATCAGCATTTATTTTTTATAGCGTCTGTATACAATTGTAATCACATTCATATCGGCTTTTTCAAACTAAATTGTGCAAACGCTTTTTGAGAGTGTTAAATAATAAATGAATACCCTCTGACCCATACAAGATATAGAATTTATGCAGCAATAAAAAGAATCTCTTATTACTATGACTCAAGTATTTATATATGAGCAAATCTGAAGTACTGGCACAGAAGGTGTGACTATAGAACAGTCATAGAAATTCCTTTTATTGCTGCATAAATTCTATATCTTGTATGGGTCAGAGGGTATTCATTTATTATTTAACACTCGCAAAAAGCGTTTGCACAATTTGGTTTGAAAAAGCCGATATGAATGTGATTACAATTGTATACAGATGCTATAAAAAATAAATGCTGATTTATATATATGATTAATTTCAGTTGGAATGATGTTCAGTAAATTCTAGTAAATTTCATCGGCGTCATTCATTCATAAGTTATATATAGTAATTCAAAGTGACTGTTCTATAGTCACACCTTCTGTGCCAGTACTTCAGGTTTGCTCATATATAAATATTTGAGTCATAGTAATAACAGATTCCTTTTATTGCTGCATAAATTCTATATCTTGTATGGGTCAGAGGGTTTTCATTTATTATTTAACACTCGCAAAAAGTGTTTGCACAATTTGGTTTGAAAAAGCCGATATGAATGTGTTTACAATTGTATACAGACGCTATAAAAAATAAATGCTGATTTATATATAATTCTTGATAAAAGTCTTTTACCCATTTCATGATATCATCTCTCTTTTTAGTAATAATTCCATCTTTTTTTTCTTATTGTAGATATAAATTTCCTACCAATACTAAAATGTTGTTTTACAATCTTGACACTTTTATTCTCTTCTACAGCTCTCCTTGCTAGTTCACAGTTATACTTTCTTATATCATTTTCAACTCTTTTCTACACCATTTTACAAAATTTGATATATTCAATCCTTTTTAAAGCATCATTTTTGTATATCTTCATATTCCTTCTTTTCTTCAGAAATTCTTTAGTAATGATTTTTTCTACGAATTATCTTTGTTGCAGTTTTAAAAGTGTATCAGTTATTTTCATATTAATTTCATTCAAATCTGGATCATGTTCAAAATCTACTAATACTTGAAACTGATTTGTAAGTTCTAATTTATATTCATTAGAATGTTTCTGAAGATTAAGAATATCAACTGTAAATATTGTTTTTCTTAACAATTTTTGTCTCTCAAGTTTTGCATTAACACATATCTTACATATTACTAATTGATGATCACTTCTTGTGTTAAATTTTTTAAGAAAATTACAATCTTGAAATATGTATTTTCTGTTAGTAAAATTATAATTCAATTCTGCCATGCCTTCATTTGGCTGCTTCCATATCCATTTCCTTTTAGCATTTTTCTAAAAAAAAAAAAAAAAAGAATTCATAATATAAAGTTTTTCATTTTAAGAAAACTCCACAAGTCTATATCCTCTCTCATTTCTATTACCATGAACAAAATTGCTTACAGCACTTTTATTTTTCATTTGTTTACCAATTCTAACATTAAAGTTTTCCATAACAATTTTAAAATGGTGTTTAGTCTGATAAAAAGCCTTTTGTACATCCATATAAAAATCTTCTACAACTTCATCACTATGAGAAATTGTTGGGGCATAAACTCGAATTATCTGCATTTGGTATCTTCTATTAAATTGTATAACTAATCTTGCTACTCTATCTGATACAACATCAATCTCCACAATGTTGTTCTTCCACTTTTTATTTATAATGAATCCTATTCCATTTGTATTTCCAATATTTGTGCCTTTATAATAGAGTGCATGTTGACTTTTAAATCAATTTTCTCTTCACCTTTTCTTCTAACTTCACAAAGTTCAACAATGTCCCATTTAATATAAGACAGTTCTTCTTATTCTTTCAATCTTCCTTCTCTTGAAAATGATCTGCAGTTGTAAGTACCTAAATAAAAAGTCATCATTAAATGACAGCCTGGGTCCACAATCAGGGGATTCTTATCACCCACCACCTTTGGCCACCAACTGCGGCCTTGGTTGTGACTTTGGTCCATGATTTATTTTGGTCTGTCATAATTGTATTTATCTATTGGAAAAATATTTATCATTTACACAAACATTCATTCTGCCTTATCATGCAACTGATAAGAAAGACCATGATCTTTCTTGATCTTAAAATCAGAGATAAAAAGACAAAAAACTCATCATGTTGGCTAATGCATGTTGGTGAGCAGCCCATCCATATTTGTATACTATATTAATAATCACATAGTAATAACATCTGCAACAACAAGAATGTATGGAGTGGGAATTAGGAATTTATCCTGCTCGTTTCCTTTAAGGCCTCTAACAGGAATCCAAAGATCTCTTTTCAGTTAATAGCAATCTCCTTTAAAGTAGTTTTATTGAGAAGTAATTCTGTGTTTTATTATGTTTTTATTTTTTCTTTAGTTAGTTAGTTTGTATATATATATATATATATATATATATATATATTGATACAAAGATTTTCACGGGTTGCATATATAAAAGACATATTGCAGGTTCATCTGTGTTAAAAAATTTAAATATTGATATACTGACATTTTGACTTAATCACACAAGTCATCCATATGTCATATATATATATATATAAAAAAAAAATATATATATATTATATATATATTGTAATGGAACATCCAATCGTTCTAATTAGAATGGACAATTAATTCACTTCCATTATAACATATCTCAGGTTTTGATTTATTTTTCTTAAAGAAAAATTATAAAAAAAAAAAAAAAAAACAAAAAAAAAAAATTTAAAAAAAAAAAAGATTGTGATGCTAAGCTTTTATTTGAACAACCTATTAAATTTGAGTAGCTAACAAAACACAAGTAGGCAATTGTTGATAGATTACATCTGTGCAATAGAAAATATATTATGCATGAGTGTATAAAGTTTAAATATTACCCAAATCATTTATATGGCTAGCTATATGTAAAATAAACCTGGATACTAAACAACAATTATAAAGACATCTTAAATGGTTTACTCTCAGGGTTAATTTTATTGATGATTTTATTATTCACTAAAATATAAATTGGAAGCAAAGGGAATTTTGTTGAATCCAACCTATATTTCAAACAAATATTATATGACACTATTCCAATTAATGATGGCTTAAACGAATGATTAACAAAACCCAATATTATCATTTAATTGATTGTAAACCTACCAAATTAACTAATGACTTCTACACTGAAAAGAGAGATAAAAATATTAGTAAATTTCAAGTAAAAACACCAAGTCATTTTTATAAAACAAATGATATATGCTTTATTTTAAATTGTGGTTAAATTCTTATCAAACAGCAATAAATATACGTGAACACATAAAATTGGTTTTATATTTCAAGTTTCCATTTTAGTTCAACATGAGTTAAATGAAAAATGTTTGCTAACAACTGAAAAGATTAAAATTTATGTTTGTGTAGAAATCATTCACTAGTTATTATATATAAAACTTTAATAAAAAATTATAAGTTGATAATAACTTGTTGAATCAATAATTTAATACTATAGATGTGCTTCACAAGGCTGGATCAATTAATTAAACTATAATACAAAATATCATAAAAATTATTTCTCCACTATGCTATATAGATATTTATTTGCTTCATTTACATTGGATCATACTTCTTTATTATATTATGAGAACCAACTATTTGGGCTTATTATTTATAAAAGGTTTCTATCATAGCCTGAAATTCAACTTCTCAATTCACAACCTTATTAATCTAAGATTCATTAAACACTTACAATGAAATATATATATATATATATATATGTGTGTATATATATATATATATATATATGTGTGTGTGTGTGTGTGTGTGTGTGTGTATTCTGTAACCTTTATAGTTAAACAAAATATATATAAACGACTTCTATATAACACATGTGGGAATATCTATCTGCAACTTCAATGCTAAATAACCATAACCTGCTCTATCCTTTTAAAACATATCCAATAATAAAATTAAAAACATTTAAATAATAAAGAAAATTATTAAATAATTCATAAATAAATTCCATGCAAACAAATAATCTCAATCTAAATTATGCATAGCATTATGTTTAGCATATTTATATATAATAAATATACAAACTAACTAAAGGAAAAATAAAAACATAATAAAAACACAGAATTACTTTTCTATAAAACTGCTTTAATATTTCAACCAGCAAACTGGTTTTCATCAGAAAGCAAAATGGCTATTTCCAGAAATTAAGCAATAAAATATTACAGACAGTTACTTATCAGATAACAAAACTAATTTCTTTAGGCCAAAAATCTTTAAAAACTTTGTATATATATATATATACACACACACAAAACTTTGTATAAAAAATACTAAAAAAATTATTTCACAAAAAACTTATTTTAAAAAACTAAAACCATACATACATAATTATTATATATTAAAATATATCAAAAAACAATAAAAATATATTATTATATATGTACACACCAAAAAAAACTATATATATATATTCTACAATATGTATTTTACTATATACATATATATCCTATATATATATATTCCACTTTGTGCTAGTCCACCTATAAAATAATTATTTAGGAAATAAAAAAAAACAAATCCCTAGGAAACCAGGTAATTCAAAGTTGTGATAGTACCTATATTCATATTCATTCCATCAGGATGTAATGTCTTAAATTTAAAAATAAAAAAACTCTCCTGTTTTTTCTCTCTCACAGAAAAAAAAAAAAATCTTCCAATATAACCACTCTTAAATCATCAATCAAGTGATCAGGTAAATTGAAATGTTTAAAAACTGGTCTATCTTCATTTTTGTGTAAAATATCAAACCTATTGTTGGTCATTCTAATATGTAGACTGCTTGCTGACTCACCTATATAACAACCCAAGCATCTATTACATTCTATTAATTATACCTAGTTTATACATTTACAATTGACATACTTGGGGATATACCATTTAAAACCATGAATGGTATCTCCCTGAATTATATTTGTAACAATAATATGTTTTCATGTAAGACATCTCTTATCCTCACATGAAAAACATCCTTTTCTGACAAAATTAGTGCCAAAAGCTGTCCTTATAAGTCTATTCCTAAGTGTCCTATGTCTATGATATACAACTTTAGGTGGATAGGAAAAAAAGATCTCAGAAAAATATGTGGAATTTAATATATTAAAATGTTTCCATAATATTTGGTTAATATTAGGAAAATCATCATTGAAGGTAAGAACCAGTGGTATATTTATCAACTGACTCTTTCTTTTCTTAGATAGAAGTTCCTGCCTGTCAACTTCTGAAGATTTTACCACTGCCCTATCTAACAGTCCTTTAGGATATTTTATATTGATAAATTTATTATACAAAACCTTGTTATTTTGCTGACGAAATCCCTGATCACTGCAAATTCTTTTAATCCTTAAAAATTGACTGTAAGGGATATTAGTCTTTAAGTGCTTAGATGATTACTATAAAAATGTAGGTAAACATGACTATCAGTTGGCTTCCTATATATTTTAGTACTAAGAATACCATCACTATAAGTAATCTCAACATCAAGAAAATGAACTACTGTTTTAGAAATATTCAATGAAAATTGTATATTATTATTAAAATTATTTAGATAATCAAAACATGTATGAAGTTCTTCTTCATTGTATGGCCAGATCATAAAGACATCTTCTATATATCTCAGCCAAGTATGAGGTTTAAGCCTAGCCTTCTTAAGTATAGAGCTTTCCAATTGAGCCATAAAAATGTTTGCATAATTTGGTGCCATTTTTGTTCCCATTGCAGTACCTTGCTTCTGTAAATAATACATAGAGTTAAAGACAAAATAATTATTCTTTAAGATTAAATTCACTAATTCAACAACAGTTATAATTTTGTGCTGATCATATTCTTTCTCTTTTAAAACAGATTCAATAGCTCTAATTCCATCTTATATGAGGTATATTAGTATACAATGATGTAATGTCTAACACCACCAAAAAACATTCACTCGATAGTATAGATTTGACATTTTCTAAAATAGAAAGAAAATGGGTTGTATCCCTAACATAAGAATCAAATGATGGAGGAATATCATGTATAAGACTATCTACATATGCTGACATTTTCTCAGTAGGACACCCAATGCTTGCTACTATAGGTCTACCAGGACAACCAGGTTTATGAATCTTGGGTAGAATGTAAAACTTACTGTGTTTATTTGAGTTTGGTAATAAAAAATTATATGTATCCCTATCAAGTAGACCCCATACTCTCATATTTTTCAGGCTGGATAGCACACCTTTAAATAATTTATCAACAATAACCTGTGTTATAGGTTCATAAAAATTCCTATCATTTAAAAGAAGCAAGGCTTTATTCATGTAATCATCCCTATTCATAATTACTATTGTTCCACCTTTATCAGCTGGTTTAATAATAATATCTTCTCTCTTTTCTAAATTATATAATGCATTTTTTCATCTAATGTTAAATTGCTCTTATATTTCTTGTGTTGTTTCTGCTTTATTGCTTTAATAATATCCTGATAAATATTATCAATATATGTATCAAGTAAAATGTTTCTCTGATGTGGAGGTGTCCAATCAGACTGTATTTTATTAATGGTATTGCATTCATTATTTCCAAAAAATTCTCTTAATCTAAGTTGCCTAACAAAATTATCCAAATCCTGATGTATTTTAAATTCATTTTTTTGGTAATACGATCAGACTGTTGGGCAAAAAGATAAACCCTTATTCAATAATGAACATTCTGCATCACTAAGTATTGCATCAGATAAATTAATAATATTGCTGTCTTTCTTTTTAACTAGATTTACCAATATCTCATTACATGCATTGAACTGTTGATTTTCCAGAAGATTATAATTACATGCGGAAGAATTAGTAGACACATGAGTCACAGATACATCAGCACTACTATGTAAATTGAATTGTTTTTTTGCTGGCCCTACAACAATACCAGATGAATCTGAAAATGATTGAACAACACCTGTTTCCAACTCCTTAACTGTTTTAAATCTAAAAACCTTTGAAACATTAAAAACATCAAAAAACTTACCAAATATAGAATAGTTATTTTCTCTAAAAAAAAATAACCTGACTACCCAGAAAAATCACTTACATTTTTAAACCAATGACTTACTTTTTTATGAAATTTTGTTACCAATATCCTTTCTTTAGAACAAACCCATTCTTGTAATAATTTTTGTTCATCCAATTCCATGACATTGTGAATATTAAAATCTATAATTTCCTGTTCAAGTATCTTAACCCTAATCAAAAAAGAATCTTTAAGCACATACATTAGTTTGATAGATGTTTGTTCTAATATACTATTCCATTCAACTCTATGTCTCCCCAGAAGATAATCTATGTTAGAATTAATTTTGATTCTCAGACCTTTAGGAACAATATTATTATCAATTAAAAGTACAAAATTATCAATGTGCTGCCTATATCTTATTAACTTGTCAAACAATTTCCTAAGTTTAAGAAATATTGTACTATGTAATGTCGGTCACTTATTTGTATCCAGCTTATTATAATCTTGTCTATTCTGCAAACATAAAGAAGATCGCATAGGAATCACTCCTGTATTAATCACTGGTATCACATCTTTCAGTTGCATTTCCAAACAAGATTTATTATGACCTGCTTCAATCTCTGAACTAAAAAAAATGTGTTGGTGTGCATCAGAAAATAAATTATTATTTTGTTGATTAATACTATCCTCTTGTATACCCAGTTCTCTAGTAACAACATCCAAACATTTGGAATCATTAATGTTACAAATATTTTGTTCAATTGCTGAATTACAATCAACATTTTGTTTAATTTCAGAAATAGTCTTGGTTAAAAACTCCTTCTGTTGGGAAATGTTAAAAATCAAGTCATCCAAAGAAAAATCAATGGAAGTATTTTTCATTTCCATAGAAGTCTTTTTGCCATCCCTTGATATTGCCTCAATTGGTGATTCCTCTAAAAATCAAGCTTCACAAGTCTAGGTGGGACTTCTAGGTCATCATGTGGTGTACTAGTTGGTGATCTATCAAAAAGGCACAGTCATCAATCAATTCAGTTTGGGTTCCCCTTTCATATGTTTTGATGCCCTTAGTTTGAATACCCATATCCACAGATTATCTATTATTATGTGCATTATCATTATTATGTAGATTATAGTTCATTAATGAAATTATATATTTAAAAGCCATTAGCTAAACATTTTGCACCATTCATATTCAAATGCAGGCCATCCAGGCTAAAAATCTAACTAGGTTTTTTTTTAATAAGAAATCCGAATGTTGCAGGAAATAAATATTATTTTGTGTATTACTTAAAAAAGACAATATTCATTAAAGTCTTACATCCTATTATTAATAATCCTTAACCGTAATGGGTCCACTGCATAATAATTATTTTGTAACCGATGCAAAACTAGAAAAAATATGACCGCAATTCTAGGGGAATAAGAACAAATATACTCTATTAATTTCAAAATAGGTACATATATATTATTCCTAAATGAAGAACTATCATTACTCCCAAGATGAACAAATAAAAAACTAATCTTATGTTTATTATTCAACTTTATTAAAAAGAGCAATCCCATCCAAAATAGAAGCTCCGTGCCTATAATTAATTTGCGTTCCATTATACGTGTCAAATCCCTCATAGAAATTGTGTAAAAGCTTCAAGGTCGAGTCTCCAATAAAAGCCACATGATGTAATGACAATAACGTTATATTTTTCTTAGAAAGTAAAGAATCCATGAAAATAATAAATATACAAACTAACCAAAGGAAAAATAAAAACATAATAAAAACACAGAATTACTTCTCTATAAAACTGCTTTAATATTTCAACCAGCAGACTGGTTTTCATCAGAAAGCAAAATGGCTATTTCCAGAAATTAAGCGCTAAAATACTACAGACAGTTACGTATCAGATAACAAAACTAATTCCTATAGGCTAAAAATCTTTAAAAACTTTGTATATATATATAGATACAAAATTGTATAAAAATAGTAAAAAAATTATTTCACAAAAAACTTATTTTAAAAAACTAAAAACATTCATACAATATTATTATATATTAAAATATATCAAAAAACAATAAAAATATATTCTGTGTATATA